>JARYGA010001988.1:0-51789 GCA_030545235.1 Helianthus tuberosus
AAAATCCCCATGTGGGACCCATAGGGCCGGATTTGGTGAAGGGGGGGGTAAAATGTAAAATTTTGGAAGTTGAAGGTTTAAAGTGCAAATGATAAGGCTTAAGTAAGTTTAAGTGTGTTTAGGTGTTTTTATGATTTTTAAGGTGTTCTAGCATCAATACTAGTTTAATATCATAAAAACATTACTTCTAGTCAAATTTTGATGTCCCGGTTATTGTCCGGTTGTTCGGTTCGTTACGGTTCGTTAAAGTGTTGAATTGCGCAGTTTCACTAGGTATAAAGCACTTTTTATGGCAGTTTTAATTCCCAACACTTTGTAAGTTATTTTGGACAATAAAACATAAATTCTACATGATATTAATGTGCTTAAAAGCTGATTATAGCTGAATTGTTGCTGAATTATGCTGATTTCAGCATTTTAGATAAGTTTCGGGTGCTTTTTAGTGCATAGTTTAGGTTCTGGAAAGTTTATATGTTAACCCTTGTATCCATACTTGGGTTTTAATGTATTTTAGACGTTGGACCTACTCCTAGGCCCTCATCTTATTATCTGACTGTTTTTTGCAGAGCTGCTGACACAGTGTGTCTTACCGGTGAGTTTACTAGTCTTTCTAACGCAACGCTAACAGTAATGCATAAAGCGATATTTGAAGTATAAAACATGCATGAATTCACATGTATAGCATGTAATCAGAAAATGTTGACATTTAAGCACATAATTGCAGATATTAAATAATAATAAAACTGTACGGAAATTACCGGTTTTGTGCCAATTGTCACAGTCTCCCCCCGTTAAAAGAATTCCGTCCCGAAATTCAAGCTGAGTTATCTCCCGCAGGGGCTTTCTTGAACAGATGGGAGTACTTGGCTTTGAACCGGTCTTTACGTTCCCACGTGTACTCGGGTCCGTGTTTAGAGTTCCAACATACTTTGACAAGTTTAACACTACTCCTCCGAGTCTTGTTGACCTTCCAATCTGTAACCTCAACGGGTTCTTCGGTAAACCAGAGTGTGTCGTCGATATGTACCTCATCCGCAGGGATGATCACTGCTTCTTGGGTTGGACTCTTCTTGAGGTTGGACACATGAAACGTATCATGTACTCCGTTAAGTTCATCTGGTAATTCCAACTTGTACGCCACGGTACCAATTCTTTCCAAGATCTTGAATGGTCTGATGTATCGTGGGTTCAGCTTTCCACGCTTTTCGAATCTTACTACGCCCTTCCAAGGTGAGACCTTCAACAAAACTCTGTCTCCCACCTCTAATTCTAAGGGTTTCCGTCTTCAATCTGCGTAGCTCTTTTGTCGATCTCGAGCCGCCTTAATGCGCTCTCGGATCTGCATAATCTTGTTGGTTGTCTCTTGAACAAGTTCAGGACCAACCATACGTTTGTCTCCAACGTCTGCCCAACATAATGGCGAGCGGCACTTGCGGCCATATAGAGCTTCGAACGGTGCGGCTTTTATGCTTGTATGGTAGCTGTTATTGTAGGAAAACTCAACTAAAGGTAGGTGAGTATCCCAGCTGCCGCCTAGGTCCATAACACATGCGCGAAGCATATCTTCCAGCCTTTGTATGGTTCGTTCGCTTTGGCCATCTGTTTGCAGATGGAAGGCCGTGCTTAGATCTAGTTGAGATCCAAAGGCTTCCTGGAAGGATCGCCAGATCCTTGATATGAAACGTCCATCTCTATCTGCGATAATTGAGATAGGCACTCCATGACGTGCCATGATTTCTTTCAGGTACAGCTCAGCAAGCTTTCCAGTGCTCTCCTTCTCCCGGATCGGTAGGAAATGCGCAGACTTCGTTAACCGATCGACTATCACCCATATCATATCATGCCCTCTAGGGGTCCTGGGTAATTTTGTTATGAATTCCATTGAAATTTGCTCCCACTTCCACATGTGTATCTCGGGCTGCTGCACTAGACTAGACGGTTTCTGATATTCGGCCTTAACCTTGGCACAGGTTAGGCATTTTCCAACGTAGACAGCAACATCACTTTTAAGCCTTAGCCACCAATAGTATTCCATCAAGTCTTGATACATTTTGTCCGACCCTGGGTGGATCGAGTATCTTGACTTGTGAGCTTCATTAAAGATGAATTCTCGAATACCGCCATAGAGCGGAACCCAAATACTCCCCTTAAAGTATAAGGTTCCCTCTTCGTTTGGCACCCAATTCTTCTGCATACCTCGGAGATATTCAGCTCTACGATTCTCCCTCTTAAGGGCTTCTTGTTGTGCGTCATGAATGCGTGCAGTGAGGTTCGTCCGAATAGTCATTTCCAATGCTCGAACTCTGAAGATCTTAACCCTTTCCTTTCGACTTAACGCGTCTGCTACTACGTTCGCCTTTCCAGGATGGTACTTAATCTCACAGTCATAGTCATTTAGCAACTCGACCCACCGTCGTTGACACATATTCAATTCCTTCTGTTCAAATATGTGTTGTAGGCTTTTATGATCTGTGAAGATTGTACATCGAGTACCATATAAATAATGTCGCCAGATCTTCAAGGTGAATACCACTGCGCCTAGTGTGACATCTGTGCTTGTGTAATCATTGTGCAGACTCTAAACAATCCAATATTAATAAAACAATGTGTTTTGATCCCAATGTTTGTTATTTGTGCTTGACATTTTGCACGTTTTGATTTTTGATTGATTTTTAACTCTATATCGCTTTCTGGGAAGTTATACGCAAACTGATACGCAACCGTAATCAGTTTAACGTGACAAACACTCCGAAACAGCAACATAAGCTTAACATATCTTAAATAACCTTTACATAACTTAGAAATAAGTATTGAAGGCTTTGGTATGGCAAAAACAAGTTTATTCGCTCACAGGGACTATTTGCGTCAACTTGCAAAAGTCTGCCGTTTCGTAAGGCAACGTACAGTTCGGAACTTTATCATAAGCTAAACATACCATATATAACCTAAACATAGCTTAGAAATAAGCTTTGATAGGTTCGGTGAGCGAAAACATGCTTATATGATCTTACAGGGACTAAAAGTGTCAAAAATGGTGTAAGTTTGCATTTTCGCGCATATCTTACGTTCCGACCACATCTGGACATCCAAAATTTTTTTACACAGTAAAATATTTTTATTTTAGTGATCGGCATGCAAAAATACCATTCGTCGCTTAATTTGGTTCATTTTCGCGTCCGTTTGAGTTTCGTCGTAATTTAACGAATAACGTGACCGTACGACCAAACGAGCCAACATCCGAGAGTTTTCCGAGCACATTTTGAGTCCTCTAAACTTTATTGACCTTGTAGAGCCTTGAAAATGGCTTAACGGGTGTCAAAAGTGCCTGAAATGAGCTTAGGCAAGTACAGGGACCAAAACTGCAAAAGCTGAAACTATTGCTGAGCTGCAGGGACCAGGCGGGCCGTGTAAGCCTGTCCCTCAGCTTACGCGGGCCGTGTGAGCATGCCAGCGACCAGAAATCATTTTTCAGCAATCTGTTATTACTTCAGGGCTGTTATGGTAATTTCTTTGTGTGATGGTAATGCACCTCTGTGCAACCGCTGTAATATCCATCACCAACCACAAGTGCAATGTCGTATCTGCACAAACTGTGGTAAATCTGGTCACCTTGCGAACACCACAAAATCAGGCAGCTCAAAACCAAGCAGCACAAAACCCTCCTCAACAGCTTGCACGACCTCACTATCCTCCGAGTTCATGTTTCAACTGTGGGGATCAGACCAACTATAGGAACAACTGCCCGAGGTTGGCAAATGCAAATCAGGCACCGGCTCATGGTAGAGCTTTCAATCTTAATGCAAATGAGGCACGTGCTGATAACGAAGTGGTGAACGGTATGTTCCTTGTTAACAACCATCCTGCTTCTGTTCTATTTGATTCGGGTGCCGATAAGAGTTTTGTGCCCTTAGCTTTTGAGCCTTTACTTTCGATGACTAGAACAAAACTAGGAAAGCCCTTGACAGTAGAAGTAGCTAGTGGTGAACCTGTTGTACTCGACTCTGTTCTTCGAAATTTCCAGTTGAACTTTAACAACCGTCTTTTTCCTATTGACCTCACACCGATGCAACTCGGGAGCTTTGATGTTATAGTGGGAATGGATTGGTTAACCAAGTACCATGCTGAGGTGGTTTGCTTTGAGAAGATTGTCCGTATACCGCTTTCGACTAGTGAGATCTTAGATAAACCTTTAATTTGTTTAAAGGTTTGTCGCCACAGTCACAAGGCTTGAATGTATGCGATTAGCATTACTACATAAATGTTTGTAATCATAAAGCATTGTTTTCTACAAAGCATAACATTTGATTTAAACTTAGGTTTATTCAAAAACCTTGTTTTGTACATTTTCCTATGGGGTTGAGTAATTACTTGTTATTCCCCATACATGACATTTGTTTCACATTGACATCAACACATAGTTTAAGTAGGTACTTGCTACTTGCTATGCATTTCATTTTGTTATACATGATACATGTTACACATGACATTGAACACGGTTTATATATAAACATTTTTGACATTGGACAAGACATTTTGGTTGGTTATTGATAAGTGACTTATGTAACGGGGCTATGTGTTATATGATAAAAGCATGGTGGATACGCCGCTGGTACTTCCTATATATAAGTGCTTTTATTGTATTATACATTGTTGCGTTATCTAAGCCACTTGACAAAGACATGAAACATTTTTCACAAGGACACAACATTTTTATACAAAGTAAACATTTTTACTTGGATATTCATTTAACCATGCATATTTCTTTCATATCATATGATTTTCATATCGATTTTCACAAGAGAAAACATTTTACAAGGTTCATGACTACTTTTTGTTAAACCCTTCTTTAAACTACAAGTCATGAATCCTGCATAAACAAAACCTATGTATCTCACGGGCATTTTTATGCTGACGTACCTATTTTCACATGTGTTTCAGGTGCTAATGCATGATGATGCTTGTGCTACACTTAGGCAGACTTGGGCCTTAGTGACTTAAAAAGACAGTTATTATGTTATGTTTCTGTTAAATTCTAAGACAATGTAAACTATAATTTTAATAATACAAAACTTTAATTGCCATGGTTGTTGAAACAATAATTCTGTCGCATCACTCCCCGACGTTTCCGCCGTGGTTTGTTGTTTTACTCGGTCAGGGTGTGTCACCTAGCTCTAGGTCGTGAGTGCTATAGTTCCTTTCATGCACCTTCAATTGTCTTGAAGCGTAAGTGATGACCTTTTGGCGTTGCATGAGCGTGCAACCCAATCCTTGACGCGAAGCGTCACAGTACACCACGAAGTCTTCAGTGCCTTCGGGTAAGGATAGTATCGGTGCATTGCATAGCTTACTTTTGAGAAGTTGGAAGGCTTCTTCCTGCTTATCACCCCAGTCGGACTTCTTGTCATTTTGCGTAAGGGAAGTCAGCGGTTGGGCTATCTTGGAGAAATTCTTGATAAATCGCCGGTAATAGCCCGCTAAGCCCAAAAATTGTCGAACTTCAGTTGGGGTTTTGGGGGCTTCCCAATTCTTTATCGCTTCTATCTTGGCTGGGTCTACATGAATGCCCTTCTCATTCACAACGTGACCAAGGAACTGCACTTCACGAATCCATAATTCGCACTTTGAGAATTTTGCATAAAGTTTCTCTTTCTTCAGTAGTTCCAAAATGGTCCTGAGGTGTTGCTCGTGCTCCTCTCTCATTCGCGAGTAAATCAGGATATCATCGATAAATACAATCACGAATTTATCGAGATATGGTTTGCAAACGCGGTTCATCAGATCCATAAATACTGCTAGCGCGTTCGTCAATCTGAATGGCATCACAAGGAACTCGTAATGTCCATAACGCGTCCTGAATGCAGTCTTTGGTACGCTCTCCTCTTGGATCCTTAGCTGATGATATCCAGATCGAAGGTCGGTCTTAGAGTAGTAACTCGATCCTTGCAACTGATTAAATAAGTCATCAATCCTTGGTAGTGGGTACCGATTCTTGATAGTGAGCTTATTCAGTTCTCTATAATCGATACACATCCGCATTGTTCCATCCTTCTTCTTCACGAACAATATTGGAGCTCCCTAAGGCGAGAAGCTTGGCCTTATGAATCCTTTGTCTAACAACTCCTAGAGTTGTGTAGATAATTCTTGCATCTCGGATGGTGCAAGTCGATATGGCGCCTTGGCTACAGGAGCGACTCCTGGAACCAAGTCAATATGGAACTCGACTTGTCGTTGCGGAGGTAGTCCTGGCAGATCTTCAGGAAAAACATCGGGGAATTCCTTCACTACAGGAATGTCTTCGAGTTTCGGTTCCTCAGCCTTCTTATCTACAACGTGCGCCAGGAATGCAACACATCCTTTCCTCAAGCACTTCTGCACCTTTATACAATTGATGATTCGCAGAGGCGTGTCTCGTTTTTCTCCATGCACGATGAGAGTTTCATCATTCGCAAGAGGGATGCGAATGATTTTCTCGTGACAAACAACTTCAGCCTTATTCTTGGACAGCCAGTCCATTCCAACCACCACATCAAAGCTACCCAATTGAACAGGTAAGAGGTCGATACTAAAGCTCTGCTCACCAAGTTCTAATGTACAACCCCTAACAACTTCGCCCGATTCAACAAGTTTACCATTGGCTAGTTTTATGGAATAAGGAATATCTAATCTACTAGATTCTACTCCAAGCATACGTTTAAATTCCATAGACATGAAACTATAATCGGCACCAGTGTCAAATAGTATAGATGCAAAGTGATTGTTAACGAGAAATGTACCGGTGACCACATTAGGGTCCTCGCGTGCGTTCCTTGCTCCAATCATGAATGCTTGAGCCGGAGCATTGTTCTCCCTTGGGCAATCTTTCTTGAAATGATCCTTGCTTCCATAACCAAAGCATCCTTGGTTCTGCCCAGCTCCATTACCATACCGGTTACCATTACCATTGCCATTTCCACCACCGTTTCCATTACCAGCACCGTTATGGTTTCCATTCCCGTTCCTATTACCACTTCCATTTCTTTTTCCCCAACAGTTCTCGGCATGGTGACCCAGTTTTCCACACTTGTCACATTTTGGAATGCGACAAACTCCTTCATGATGATGCTTGCACTGATTGCACTTGGGCAGAGTGCCCTGGTATCCCCTGGCAGGGGCGTCATTCATGGCTGCAAGAGTTTTCGCCTCCTGTGGCCGATTGGGGTCGCGCTTCTTATTGTTGGAACCCTTGTTGTTACGTGTCGCTTGATTCAGGCTCGAATGCTTCCTTTTCTTGTCACCAAACGACTCAGCATGCGTCTCGGTCTTTTCAGTTGGGTTCAGCGATAACTTCTTCATACGTACAGCATCTTCAGTAAGGCTAACAGCCAGAGTTATAGCCTGAGTGATCGTTTCAGATTTAGCCGAAGTTACCATGCTGCAAAACTCTGGAGCCAACCCCCAGATGTAGCGCTCCACGCGCTTAAATTCGGGAGTCACCATATAAGGGATCACTCTTGATAGATCATGGAACCTTCGGGTATAACCAGTAATGTCCGCACCTTCCATGGTCAAGTGCCAGAACTCAGTCTCCAACCTTTGGAGTTCAGCACGAGAGCAATACTTCTCTCTCATTCTTTCCTTCAACTCATCCCAAGTCATACCATACGCTGCATCATCTCCCAGAGTTTGGACTTGCAAATTCCACCAAGTCAAAGCCTCATCAACGAACAACCCAGTAACAAAAGTGACTTGCTGATTTGCGGTACACTTGCTCATACGGATAGTGGAATCAGTCTTCTCCGTCCAACGTACAAAAGCCACTGCACCTCCAGTGTCGTCGTAGTTCAGTGGCTTGCAGTCGAGAAACCGCTTGAAGGTGCAGCCTTGAGTTGTGTTTCCTCCAGATGAATCTCCATGTCCGTTACGTCTAGTATTCCTTGGTCCTCCACTGTGTTCAGTACGGTTCGCCTCATACTGGGTGATAGCTTCGGAGATTCTTTCCTCCAGCAGGGAGTTCAGTTCTTCAGCAGTCCTCGGCAGTGGGGGAAGAGGAGGTTGATCACGAGCATTCACAGCTCTCCTAGGTGCCATGTTCTGTCAGAACATAACACAACAGGGTTAGACATTTGTTTGATATCGTCATACGAGACAGTAGTAGTATATATACATAGGCATATACCCACATAAGTGACATCAAACAATCCGCCAAACATATAAATCAATTCATACAGCAACAAGCATGCATAAATAGATAAATATTGATGTGTCATAAGATATTCACCGAGTCTCTATACATATCAGGACAACTTGTTACATCATTATTTGCGAAGTAAACAAAATGCATAAGGGTTACATCACCCCATAGTACAAGTTTAATATATGTAAAGGACAAAATATCTTTCTTCACATTGGCGGTTCTTGTCTTTATACCCTAAAACATTACTCCAATAGAGTATTTAATAGGCTGGGGGAGGGGGTGGGGGTGTTCACGTCTGACCTTCTCTTGTGCTGAAGAAATCTCGTTTGACACATGACAAGACTTGCTGTGGTTTCTGTGCACTGAATTCCATAATTATGTATGCATCCATAATTACGTAATTCCTTGCACAGTCCGCACAGTTTGTTTCATCATCGGGTCACTTCCTTCAGATAGGCCACTGCTTTCAGACGAAGACACGTGTACCAGTGATATTCTATTCGTAGTTTTCGTATGTTTGTAAAGCGTCGTCAAAAGTAATAGCTTATTTGTATTTGTCTTTCTAAAATTTTAATTGAATTCGAGAGTTTGATAATAAAATGCGTTTGTTTTACGGATTTTCTCGAAAAACGGGCAGAGTTTCCTCTGTTTTTGGACGCCCCCGACAACACAAGTTGTCGTTATTTCATCAAAATTCAATCAATATATATATGTTACTTTTGTCAACTATATCAAAACATATATCAAGTTGTTTCGAGCTCGTTTCACACGTAATATTAAAATTATATAAAAATAACAAACCAATCTTATCGTTAAACCTTTACCATTTCTCGTGTTGAACGTCGAAAAAGTTGACTGGGTTACCGAGTCAACCGAGTTGACCGAGTCAACTAGGTTGACCGGCTGACTTTGACCGAGTTGACCCGGAATCTGACCTGAACACCGAATCCTGCACCGAACCCGAACCGCACCGCAGTTCACCATCTCTGACCTCCTTTGACCGGGTTTAACCACACCCGAACCCACTGACCCGAATAAAATATGAAGCTGCCTTTGCTTAGTGTTGACCCAAGCCGGAGCCTGTAACTTGACCAAAACCGGTTCCCGAAACTGAAATGAATCTGAGCTGAGCTTAAACTTGAGACAAGATGAACCGAACCCGCAAGGTTGAACCAAAACTGACCTGAATCTTCCAAAGATTACCCGAATCTGAACCGGATCTGAACCCAGCTCTGCTGAACCACCATCACCGCCGGATTCCACAGTCGCCACCGTGAAGATCCACCACCACCGCCGCCGTGGCGGCGGCGTCGTACCGTTCGCCGCCTCTCTCTCCTGCTTCGATATCTTTCTTCTCAGCCTTATCACCGCTCGAACAACGTCGGCTCTCCTCTCTCTCTCTGATCTCTCTCACTTCTCGGTCCAAACGTCGCTCACCACCACCCGATGGTGGTGGTCGGCTCAACAACTGACAGGGGGGTGTTCAGCTGGTGGGTGTCGTCTGAAAAGGGGAGTCACCGGATCAGAAACCGGCGCCGGTGGGAACTCCCATCTCTGGTCGTCGGACTGAAACAAAGGGAGAGAGAGGGAAAATGTGGTCAGGTAGCTTGTACGTGTGAGTGAATGTTTGGTCTGTGGCTTTGAAATACTGATTTTGTGTGCAAGATTAAGAAGAAAAGGCTTCATATGTGTGTGTTCTTAAAGTTGCAGACAAAACAAAAAGGGGAGAGGAAAAAGATAAGGGGGTGTCGGCTGATGGTTTTTAGTTTGAGTGTTTTAATTGTGGAGGGGGTATGGGTCTTTTATAGAGATGTTGAGATCTTGTAGAGATCTTGTGTGTTCTAACTTTTGAGACAAAAATATTTTGTAGAGATTTTGTAGAGATTTTAGTAAGATTTTCTTGGAAAAGATTTTCAGGGAAAATCTTGTAGAAGAGATCTTGTATAGATCTTCAAGCAAACCAAAATATACAGTTTGGTTGTGTGTATGTATGTTTTTCTGAGTTTTTCCCAAATGAGGGATAGGGTACACTAAGATATATATATATATATATATATATATATATATATATACACACACTTAGAGTTTTAGTTAGTGGGCTTTGGGCTTGGGCCCAAGGCCCACAAACCCAATACCCGAGTTTAAGTGACCCGTAATTTCTACGAGACCCGATATCGCAACCCAAACTCTATAAGTGTCGAAAGAATAAAATTTTAAAATTAAAATGCGTATAATAGTGGCGTTTGTCGTGTGACGCGTTCGTTGTCGATTACGGTAATAATCGCGAAAAATTATATCGTTGTCGTCTTTAATCCGTTTTTCGATCCGGTTTCGACTGTAGTTACTAAAATTTTATTACGGAGCTAAATATAGAGTAAAATGTAAGTTTCGAAGGTGACAGGCGTCTCTGTCGCTTCCGTTTCGTTGCCGATGCGTTTCCTACCATCGCGTTTTTAGTTCATGTTTGCATTTGAGTTGCACGGAAGCCCAATAAATTCACAAAATTAATTTCATAAGCATAAAATTTTTTGTAACATTCATACTTGTCGGCGTTGTCAGTATTTTATACGGTATCAGTTCGTTATCGTTTAATATTCCGCAATCTCTCCGCAGATCGTCATACGCACACTGTACAGTCGAATAAACGTTCCTGGGCACTCCAATGGCCTAAATGAGTTAATCTACGTCTTAAACACTATTCATTATCGCGTTAATCACCTGTAAATTACGTAATTAAGGGCCGTAAATCACCGGTTGTCACACTAAAAACTCCAAAATCACTTAAATAAATAAATAAATACATTTTCAATAATACATTACTGATAAGTTATGTGTTATAAACCACATTTGAAGTTGCAATTTACAATGAACTAACTGACACCTGTTGTTGAAAGAAAAGAACATGGTAATTTAAGTAGGCGTTTAATGTAAAAAACATCAGTAATTTTTTATATTTATTATATCAAGTGTTTTGCCATTTAGGATACAGGCCTATAATGTGACAGGCAATTATGGCGTTTTGAAAAGATAAATAAATTTCAATTTTCCATGTAGTGGCATTAATATAACTATAATGTTTGGCAATAATGATACCGTCTCTTTATTTTACTGTTTCTTTCAATTTTCATCTGTCAATTAGTGTTGATTTTTCTAGTAATACTTTGTTTGCGTTTTTGGCATTTTATATAGCAACCTCGTGCTTTGCTAGCATTCGTTCTCACAGTTTTTCAAACTATCAGCCGTTTTGGTGTTTGTAGTTTTTGGAATTTTATACTCAATTTTTTTTAAATAGTAGAGAATTAGATGATAAACAACAGAGAATTACATAACAAACAATAGAAAATGAAAAAAAAATAAAAATTATAATCTAATTTCTCATCCAAATCTTCACTGTCATCAGCCTCTTCTACTTTAACCTTTTTGGCGTTTTGAACTTGTTTTTGAATACCTTATGTAGATCCTTATTTTCCTACATAACGGCCATCTTTAGAAGATGCTTATTTTTTGTGGCATCCTTTATGGTGGGTAGATATACACTTGTTTGATGACATGTTGAAGACCAACGCCTGCTCTAATGTATTGATCCCTTCATGCCATCAATATATCCATCAAGAACAAAGTGACATGATGTCATATCAGTGTCATCAGTCTCTTTATCTTGAATATTTGTCCATCTCATTCAGCAAAAGATTATAGAGATACCCAACTCAGAGAAGAATCCATTCAGTGAAACTTCATTCAGATCAATACTCAATATAACAGAATCGAGGTTCTGCATCTGTGGCTTTTTTAACTATTATTTTTGGCGATTTTTAAAGTGAATGGTTTCTAGGAAATATGGCGTTTGTTTCTGATTTTGTGATCAGTTGATTGTGCAGAGACGTCTCTCTTATAGGATGTTTTTGGCGCGTAGTTTAGGCGGGATTTATTTATAATAAATGATATTAATAAAGTAGCCGTCTTTTCAGTTACTGTGTATTTTTACTGTTTTTGTTCAGCTTTTTATGAGATTTTAGGGTCATAGACTTTCAATCTCCCAAGTTTGGCGTTTTTGAATGTGTTTAAGTAGTTTTTGGCGTTTTTTCCATTTTTAGCTTTTATTAATTAATACTTCTGCAAACTACTTTCATTATAGTTTGGGAGTTTTTGGTGTTTTTACTCCATTTATGGTGTTTCATATGCATTATGACTGTTTGGCGTTTTATTAACATAATGTATTTTTTTATTCTAAGTTGAAAAATACATAACAAACAACAGAAAAAGAAAATTAAAAAAATAAAAATAAAAACAATTCATCTTCCAAATCTTCACTGTCATCAGTCCCTTTCTTCTTTGTATCATGTTCGCTGGTGGTTTGGCTTAGCCATGCTTGTGTTTTTGTGGCCGTTTAGAAAGACAAAATGACATAAGTTTTTTGTTTGAATATGTATCTTCAAACAACTCATCAGTGTCATTCTTCTTTTTATGCCATTAAAATATTCATCAAGAACAAAACACAGAAAATGACATAAGTCTGACCCCAGCATGTTTTTGTTTATGATTTGTCCATCTCATACATCAAAATGTTATTTGAGTCGCAGCACCTCAGGGAAGAATGCATTATCTGAAACTTTGGCGTAGAACAATATTTGAATATACAAGAAATGATATTTGGCATTTTTGGCATTTTACTGAGGAAATAGTGTATCTGAAAGAACCGTCGATTTTTTTGGAATCTTTGATGTTTGAGTGTTTTGGTGTTTTCTAAGATGAATGGTATATAGTAGAAAATATGGCATTTTTTGAGTAGTTGTGTTTGATGTTTTGGGGATTTTGGCGTTTGTAAGATGAATGGTATATAGTAGAAAATATGGCGTTTCAGGTTCTAGTGGTGTGTTTTTATGTCTGGGATGTTTTTGTTTATATAGCGATGTGTTTTGGTCCGTAATGGCGTTTTATTCATCATCAGTATGGCGTTTTGGTATAGAGGTGTAAAGACCTTTTACCCTTAATGAGGCGCGTCCACGTAATAAAATTGATGTTATTTACGAAAACGCCATCGATCCAATCTAGTCCATAGATTGTTTTAATCGGACGATCCATAAGCGTTCTCACCGTTCTCACACTTTCTACCATTTTCTCTAAATCCCGACCCTATATGTATGAACTCATATATATATTAACGTGCCAACATAATCTAAAACGATCACTTTTTGAGAAAATCTCAAAGTTATGTGAAAATTCTAAGATACGGAGAAACTTAGGAATTTTGTGATATATTGATTGATAAATCGTTCCTACGTATAATAGGACGTGTAGAAATCAATTTGTGGGATTGCGCTATTTAAAATACGCACCCAAAGCTAAGTGTCACTAAACCCCCTCTTTTTAATGTTTTGTACATGTTTTGGGGGAAGAACACGCATAAAAAAAGGGTTTAACAATGTTTTTGAATAAAACATACATTTGATATATAAAATGTATATTTTCATTGAAAATATATGGATTTGTTAAATATATATATGTTTCGAGGAGAAACGGGTTTGGTGAATAAATATGTTTCGGGGAGAAACGGGGATTAGCACGGTGTTTGGGGGAAAACGACCGTGTGGTTGGGACGAATTTGCTTGATCTCAAGAGAGTAAGTATCGGCATAGGCTTACATTTCGGTGGGGATTTCAAGGAATCCGTACAACATCATATATTAAATTTATCATTAGTAGTAGGATATATATTGTACGTGAGGCAGACATCGTAGATGGCCTCGATATGGGCCATGCGCAAGTGATGTCGTTTAATCATTTAAGTATTGCACGCGAGGAATTGTTGGTAGATCTATGGGGTTGACAGCCCTGTCGTGACCGGTCGCCCCGTATCAAGTCAAACGACGAATTGATATTCTATTTATAGTCTAGCATTGATTATACCTTCATTGTTAATATATAGTTCGTAATGTCTTGCTAACTTATGAGTCCGAACATTTGATTCTATCAATATAATATGTAAACTCGGGAAGATGTCTATGGTCGGAAGGTTCTACGTAAATGCTTGCGACGGCTGACCCTTGAGTTTTTTTACAAGGAAATAAATTAACTTTCTTAAAAATTATATGGATGTTTTTATGATAAACACATAATTAGAAAGTTTTTCCTTGGGTTAAATTATTTTAAATTTGAATATGTGAACTCACCCTCCTTTCTGTTGACACTTGATTTTAACGTGTTCGGGAATTATGGCGTATCTTGTGGTTGTTGATGCATGTTTGGTTTGATAATGTGTTGGACAACCTTTTAAAACTGTTTGGGACAAATGTAATAAGATCCATAAGGATCAAGACAACTTAACTATGGTGTGGTTGTGATGAACTTTAAGACTTATGTTTTAAAATCTATGTTTTAGTTAAGTTAAAATGTCCAACAATTCAATGCGTCGTTCAGCAAGATATTAATGGGCACCAACTTCTGTCACCACTACGTTTTATATTCCGCTGTGACGTTTTTGGGGTGTGACATCAACGGTGTTACGAGTGAGAGTGGAGAGAACAATGGGGAGGGTTGTGGTGGTGGTGCTCGATGGAGTGGTGGCGATGGAGGTGGTGGTGAGATGAGTGGTAAAAGAGAAATACGTACTGGGGTTTTTTTAGATTTAGGTAGTGTTTGGTATGCATGAATGAGATGTGGAATGGAATGGATGATTACGAGGGAATGAAGAAAAATGTGTTTGGTTGGTCAATGGAATGGAATCACCCATTCCAAAAGGTATTCCATTCCCTCAAAATTATTCCATCCACCCCCATGTTTTTTTTTTCATTCCATCCTCTCTTACACCATTCATCAACAACACCACAACCCACCACCAACACCATCGCCGCCACCCGCCACCACCTCACCCCAACAGCCATTGTCGCCGCTGCCGCCACCCACCCGCCACCGTTATCAGCAACAGCCGCGACCAACCGCCAACGCCACTCGCCGCCTACCACCAAACGCCGCCGCCGCCCACCGCACCTTCGCTGCCACCCACCACCAACGGCCGCCTTGCCGCCACCACCAATCGTCGTCGTCGCCGCACCGCAACTCGCTGCTACCACCACCGCCACCAATAACCACCCACAATCACTACCACCGGCCACCACCACCACCACTCACCGCTGATTTTATTACTTCGTTTTTTCTTGTCTACCTAATAATACACAATAATAATTCATTCTATTCACACATTGTAACCAAACAAGACATGGAATGGTAATGTTCCATTACATTCCCTCGTCCATTCCATTATCTCGTCCATTCCATTACCTCGTCCATTCCATTCCTTCGTTAAATGGGTTATTACATTCCCACCTTCATTACTCCATGCCAAACGCCCCCTTAGAGTTTTATGAGATAAATTTGTGGTTGACTAAAATGCCCCTACATATGATTTTTCTTTTTTGCCATGTCACAACCTCATTACTCCCACACCACTTCTACCCAAATTATACCTCACGTGTATATATATATATATAATAAAGTGAAGGAAGGTTGGAGCCTTGGAGGTTTTGGTATGATGCTTTCAGGGGTTGATGAAAATAAAATATAGGCATAGCGTAGCAGCTGCTTCTTCTTCGCGAACGGGGCTTTGCACTGTAAGTTAGTTACTGTTGAAATAAATGTTGTCTCTCAATCAATGCGTATGTGAAATGTTTTAATCTAGCTAGGGTTTTGATTTCCCCTTTCTGTTGTTTCTGGTTAGGATTAGACCACAACTCTTCATTTGATTGTGATTATTCAAAATCACACAATTCTTACTTACAACTCAATATTGCTTCATGTTTCATTAGCCATGGCATTTACTAACCACTAGATAGATGTAGCAATATAAACTTGGGTTGGGTAATCAGTCTTCACAAAGGAAAAAAAGTATCAAATGGGTGTCTAAAAACTCCAAAATCACTTAAATAAATACATTTTCAATAATACATTACTGATAAGTTATGTGTTATAAACCACATTTGAAGTTGCAATTTACAATGAACTAACTGACACCTGTTGTTGAAAGAAAAGAACATGGTAATTTAAGTAGGGGTGCAGATGGTTTGTTTTTATTCTGGAATCACAAATCTTATTGCCAAACTGATCAACTTTGGTTCCATGGTTTAGTTAAAGAAAAATACTGGTCTGGTCTGGTCTGGTCTGGTCTGGTCTGGTGTAACTTTTTATTATATTAATCCTTGCACAGTAAGTATATATATATATATATATATATGGTGGGGAGTGTGTTTTAAAACATGCATATTCATTTGTAGTGGATTTGCTTTAATTTGGATATAGTAGCTTATTATTGTTGGTGTTGGGTCGGTTGATTAATCTTTGCTTTCTGATCAACCAACGTGAATCTCTGTTATCTTGTATTATTTACAGATCTTACATGTCTATCATCATTTTCTACTTTAAGAAATTCGTATGTTAACTAACCATTATCTCCTTGGGTGGTGTAGACTGAAATTAAAACGCAATGGAGTGTAACAGAGATGAGGCGGTGAGGGCCAAGACTATTGCAGAAAGTAAGATGATGAAGAATGATTTTGAAGGTGGTAGGAAGTTTGCTCTCAAGGCCCAAAAACTCTTTCCTGAACTAGAAAACATGTCCCAGCTGCTAGCTGTTTGTGATGTCCATTGTGCTGCAGCCCAAAACGATGCTGCAAAGGACCTATATGGAATACTTCAAGTTGATAGCTTAGCTGATGTGGCAACCATCAAGAAACAATACAGAAAACTTGCACTCGTTCTACACCCTGACAAAAACCATTTTCCCGGTGCAGAATCTGCTTTTAAACTCATTGTGGAAGCCAATATGATACTTTCTGATAACGCAAAAAGGTGTTTATATGATTACACATGTAGAGATCCTGCAAAATCTACTTTCCTAAAGCCACAATCAGATTCGAATGCCCGACCATCATCATCATTCTCGACGTTGTGTCCTTTTTGTAAGAAAAAATACGAGTATTGCAGAGATCTTGTAAACAAAAGGATCGAGTGTCCAGAGTGCTCAAAATTCTTTATGGCTTTTGATATAGGTGCCTGCAAGCAAAATGTGAACCCGCCCACCTCTTCTCAACAGGAAGAGGCTAAAGTTGATCCCCAAAGGGCTGCATGTCAGCCCCCTCAATGTACAAAAAAAACGGGGGATGGTGGGAGTACAAGTGTAGAAAATGGTGATATGGGTGGAGAAGCAAATAAAGGAACCGGTGATTCCAATGGTAAATGTTCCAAACAATCTCGCAAAAGGTCGCATAGTGAAGAGGCTGAAAAAAGATATAGAATGAGGAAATCATCTAGTGACGTCAAAGATGAACAAAAGGAAGTTCCTGAATTGAAGGAAGAAAACAATAAATCTGTTTCAGACTCTGAACCTGTGTATGCTAATGTTCCAGATTCAGAATTCAGCAATTTTGATAAAGATAAGGAAGAAGATTGTTTTGCAGTTGACCAAATCTGGGCTGTTTATGATACAATTGACACAATGCCAAGATTCTATGCTCAGATCAGAAAAGTTTATCCATCTGGATTCAGACTACGCATCACTTGGTTAGAAGCTGATCCCGAGGACCCTCTAGAAAGAAAGTGGGCAGAAGAAGGTTTACCCATTACGTGTGGTAAATTTAAGCGTGGGGATTCAGAGGACACGAACGACCGTCTCATGTTCTCTCATCAGATGGCATTTGAGAAAGGTAGTAAAAGATTTTCTTTTCTCATTTATCCTAGAAAGGGTGAAATTTGGGCTCTTTTTAAGGACTGGGATATTACCAGATGGAGCTCCGACCCGGGAAACCATATGAAATATAAATTTGAGATTGTGGAGATTCTGTGTGATTTTGATAAGGATAACGGCGTTCTTGTGGCTTATATGGTGAAAGTGGAAGGATTTGTGGGTTTATTTCAGAAGACAAGTCGGGCCAGACTCGCCGAACAGCGGGTCCCATCCAGCGATCTCTTTAGATTTTCTCACCGTATCCCCTCACTAAAATTGACTGGAAATGAGAGAGCAGATGTACCTGTTGGATCTTGGGAGCTTGATACTGCTTCTCTACCAGATGACCTGGACCAGTTTTATTTTTCTAATAATGTCAAGGTGAAGCCGGCTCAAATGAGTCAACCACCTGAAAAAAGAGTGAAGTCAACTGGTGTTCAAAACACGATGCCGGCAAAAGGTGAAGATGATGATGTGAACATAGGATTCACAAAAAGTCATCCACCTTTGGATGAGAAAGAAGCAAAGATATCCATTCATAATTTTAGTTTGGACAAACAGAATTGGATATTTAAAGAGGGTCAGATATGGGCACTTGGTAGAAGCAAGAATGAAGATCTCAGATGCTATGCACAGATCAAAAAGATTGAATCAAGCCCACTTAGATTGCATGTAGACCTACTTGAGTTATGTAATGATACAGCTAGGCCATATGGATGTGGCATATATAAAGCTGCTGGTGGAAAACGCATAATTCAGCAAGATTTATTTTTATATCTTGTGAAAGCACAACTCAATGGTAGGAACTATTTCAATATATTTCCAAGGAAAAATGAGATCTGGGTTTTATGTAAGGAGCAGGATGTGGGTGTGGATGTGGATGCTGATGATTGTGACATTGTTCAAGTCATTGAAAACAATGGAGATATTTTAAAGCTTTTGCCCCTCTCACATGTAGGTGGTGGCTACAAATCAGTTTTCAAAGGTGGTGATAGGGTTGTGGTGATTCCAATTGATGAGTCACACAGGTTCATTTATCAGCTCCCAGCTGTTCGTTTAACGGATGAACTAGATGGTCGATTGAGAGGGTTTTGGGAGCTTGATCTTGCAGAATTTCCAGGTAATTGACTATTCGTACACACACACACGTATTACGCCCATGTATATATAGATAGTAAGATGTGATTGAGAGGCTTTTCTTAGAGCTAAGATTTTTTATATGGGTCCCGGTTGATTGGATTGTATTGTATTGTATTGATGCATGGTCAACTGGTAAATGACAGAAAAAAAAAAAAGGACAGAAATATTTATTTTGACGGGACCTTGAAAGATGACCCTGTTTGTTAACATGTAGTAATCTTTTTTCTACCCAAACATATATTATTATATGTTTTAAACTGTTGTTTTATGTCCAGGACTGGTCCCTATTTAAGCATTGGGCTTGAAAGAGAGATGAAGGAAGCTTAAAGAAGGGAATTTTGCCAGGTGTGGTGGTGGGTTTTGTTTTAGGTAGGAATATGTACATATATTATGTTATCTTTTGTGGGGGAGGATGCAAAGTAAAACTGCTAAAGCTAATATATTAGTAAAAGTGGAACAATGAGTTGTTTACACTTCTATCCTCATCTAATTACGCCTTATGGGTATGGGTATTTGGTTTCGTCTTGTGTTCTGTAATTTCATGACAAAGTGTTTGCTTTAGTTTTGAACTAATCAAAATGGCTAAAACCCGATCCCAATATAGTTTTTTTTTTTTTTTTTTTTTTTTTTTTTTAAGTATATACAAATTTGTTTTTAAAACCAATATAAGAGATCAACACCAATAATACAATTTCAGCTCTATATCTAAAGCTGAATTCACCATTTTTGGTTTCTTTCTCCCATTGTTGTAGCATCAGCCCCTTAAAATAATTTTATTTTTTGAATGGCAAATTTGGATCACTGACGGACCATTGGAGTATAATCGTGCCACGAGCAGAACCATCCGATCATATCCATCTTCACTAGGCATCAATTCAGGAGAAATCCCAATAAATATGGGGAAAACCATCTTGTGAGAATCGAATCCAGGACCTAATGGTCCCTTAGCCTTATACCACCTCCAAAATACCATAATGTCATGGGCCTTTTAAAAATTAAATTAAGTAGACTTTGTTGAGTGAGCAAAGAAGCAAGCTGAGGTCCCCCCAATTAATGCGAACCGATCGTCGGTGACTGCCCAATTAATGTTAAAATCCTAAAAATATTCTGTTATGATTAAAATTCTATTTTTTAATTATATTCGTGAAGAATAATTAATTAAAATGCTTAAAATCTCTATTTTGCGAATTTAAACGCATACTGCGCAATGTAGCGCGTATACTTCAAAATACAGACAGCGCAGCCAGTCTAGACAAACAAAATATTATTCAACAATATTTTGATGAGATTATTTTTATAAGTTGATAAAATAATTTTTAAAATGCCTTAAAACGCGAATAAAATACCCGGTAGTCAGTAAAATACCTGTTTTTAGTCTAAGATACATATAATATATGTATGTATATGTGATGTGACTATGTGAGTGTGTGTGCATGTGTAGGTGGCGGCACCAAGGGTGCCCACCTTTCTCTTGATTCCATCAATGTGACAAGTATAAAACTAAGGTTAAACTTAATCATTTCAAAAACAAGAAATCATCCATTTAACAATTTTCCAACAAACCAAAAACCCATTATCTTCTTCCTCTTACTTGCTCTCGGCCGAACACAACATCACCACTCCCACATCAAATTTTTAATTACTTCCATGGATATTCAAGCCCGTTTCAAGTAACTTTCAAGTTAGTTTGAAGATTCAAAGGTGTTTCCAAGTGATTTCAAGAAGGAACAAGCAAAATCATCATCATAAATCTCATCAAAACCCACTTATTTTTTAAAGGTATAAACTTATTTTTCAAGTTCATGTTCTTGTTTCATGATGATGATGATGATGAAAGAAAAGTTTCTCGAACACATAGATTCTTCATAACACTTGAACTTTAAACAACAAATGATTTTTAAATGAAATAAAATGGAAGTGTATGTGTATATGTAGCTGTGAGTGTGTGTTTGGTGTGTTAGTGATTGTGTTTTGATTTTAAGTTAAGGTTTGATTGTGGTTTCTGAAATTCATCAAAAGTTGTTGATTTTGGTTTCTGTTGATTCTGGAAAACTGTATGTTGATTTGTCGGAGATTAGCTGCTGATTATTTCAAAAGATTATAGAATTTTGGAAGTGCTGAAAATCAGGGATTGCGAGTCAAAGTTTACTAATTATCTGTTTTGCAGGCTCCGACTCGCAACCTCGTGGTCTCGAGTTGTCTCTTTCAAGATTCTGACTCGCAACCTCCACTGTCTCGACTCAACAGTTCAAGTGTGGTCTCATTTCTCATCTTCAAGGTCTCGACTCGCAACCTGAAGGTTTCACCACTCGCAACCTGCGGTCTCGACTCAAGGTTTCTGTGCTTGAAACTGCAGATTTCGACTGGCAACCCGTGATCTCGACTCAAGTATTCACTACTCGAAACCGTGGTCTCGACTCGTTGTCTTGACTCGAAACGACAGTCTGCAACGTTAAATTGACTTTGGACTTTAAGACTCTTGGACTTAAAAAAATAATTAATTAAAAATGACCTCAACTAATCAGACCGTTAACTTGGTAGCCATGAACAAACATCAGGAATTGGACTCTATCATAGGGACCACCACTCGTGTTCCCAGATTATTAAGTGGTGATGATTTTCCTGAGTAGAAGTGGATATTTGAACAACATGTGAAGGTTAAGGATGCTAAGATTTGGAGAAGTATTTTAAGAGGTCATAGGGACATTATGATGGATCGGGAAGGTTCACCTGGTGTGAAAGTAAAAAAAACCTCTTGAACTGTACATTGAAGAAGACTTTGCTATTGTCGAAGAAGATGACAAGGCACTCTCTTACCTGACTATGGCTCTGGGTCCAGACATTGCTATTGGTTTTTGTACTTGCAAATCTTCCAAAGATATGTGGGCAGCCTTGATAGACGTTTATGAGGGAAATGAAGACATGAAAAAGAGTCGAAGAAACTTGTTAAGTCAAAATTTCAACAACTTCAACCATATCTATGGAGAGACTGTTGAAAATCAAATTCAGAGATTCGTTAAGCTGGTTACTCAAATGAACATGGAAGAGCTGTACTTGACAAATGCTATAACTTATCGATAACTTCTGAATGCCCTACCAAAAAGCTGGGATCATCATGTAGCCATGATCAAGAAAACTAACGATTTTGCCAGATGCAGCTTGTCAGAGATGATTTCTCACATCAAGGCGTGCGAGCTAGATGACAAACAGAGGGAAACAAATTACAAAAATAGTATGCTGGCTGCTGGATTCTCTGCAACACCCTCTGCTTCCAACAACAATGCTGCACTCATGTCACAGTCTGGGTTTCAAATGTTTAGCAGCTCAGCATCTGCTAAGGCTGCTCCAGCACCTGCAAACGTTCACTACTTTGGCACTCCAGCTCCATCCGTCTCCTCATCTACAGCTGCTACTGCGTCAACTAATCCAGCTGTCAAGAATGAGATGATTGCTTTCTTCTCACAATAGTCCAAGGAGAATCTGGACATAGCTGCCTCTGTTATAAACTGTTTGAATGCTTTTGTTGCAGGTAAACTAGATCCTCCAAAATTCTCTATGGATGATTTAGATCAAATACATCCCGAGGACGTAGAGGAAATGGATATCACATGGCAGATGGCTATGGCGGCATTCAGGGCAAAGAATTTCGTAAGAAAAATAGGGAGAAACAAGTGGAAAGGTCTTACCTTTTCAGGACCTACTAGGATGCCGTTTGAGAAGATGCGTTGCTACAATTGTCATGAACCAGGACATTTGGCAAGAAACTGCACCAAGCCACCAGTCAATAGAAATCAAACTCCAGCACAACCTGCTCCACAGAATACTGAGAGAGCTATTGTTACTACAACTGACACCACAACTACTGCTAGTGGAAGTACTCAAAGCTCAGTCCAGGTGGTTCAGCCTGATGCTACATTTGATTGGAACTCAGAGATTCAACGTCTGAATATTTCAGCTCCAGAAAATCAGACTTCCTCAGAGAATATTGCATTCATGACTTCTACACCTGAGGATCAATCATTTGCTTCAGCACCAGAGGATCAGACGTCTACCGACAACCTTGCTCTCATAACTCAGATCATGTCAACTTCTACTACTGAAGAGGTAATTTTTGTCTTTTGCACTCCTGAATGTAGAGAAAGAGTTGAGGCATATCGTTTACACAACGCTGAGCTAAACCAAGATTATAATGATATTAAAAGACATAATTCTTCTTTAACAAAAACTGAAAGGCTTTTTAAAAAGAAAATCGAAGCTCAGCGAAAAGACATCATTCAACTTAAGGATTATCTAAGTGTAAAGACAGCCCACTACTTGGAGGTCAAAGAAAAGGTATGTGTTTTGACCAAGGAACTGGAAGAGATTAAGGAAAAATATCAAATAAATGAAATTAATATCAGAAATTATGAGTCTTCCAGTAAATTGGTCAAAGATCTATGTGACCTCCAACTAGAATACAAGAAAAAGAAAGGGTGTGGTTTGGGTTTAAGCAAGTTCCTCCTCCATACAATAATAACTACACTTACTTACCCTTTACTGAGGAGGAACTGAAGAATGAGGACAAGATGACTTACGGTCCAAAAAACTGATAAGTCATCAATCAACAGCAGACCTGTTGAAAAACGAGCGACTCCTCCTATCTAATTTGTTTTTTAAGGGTATAATTGATACTAATGCTTCTCCTTCACGTGAGATGAAGTAAATGAAGTATATTGTGAAGATGTTCTTGGGGATGAACCAAATTTGAAATCTGATTTTCTAAAAACTCAATAAATAAAACTGATTCTGGATGTGTTTTTGGTTAAAGTTTTCTTAATTCGTTTCATAGTTATGTGTCGTCTTCTGGGCCTGATGTTTTGGGCAAAACAGTTGATGCTTGTGATGAACCTTTGAATAATGTGTCTGATGATGGTTGTTTTTCAGTAGTTAATGATTGTGATTGTGATGTTTCTAATCTTACAGCTACTGATAGTGTGACAGGAGAGGTCCCTCAGGATGCATTCAGTGAAACCACTGAAACTTCTTCTCAAGAAAATCAACAATGTTCTGATTCTTCTTATGAATCGGTCTCAGTGGAAGTCCCTAATGTTGAATCTAATGGGACCACATTGGAAACCGAAGTTGAAAGCGAACCACAATTAAACACACATGATACATGTGTTGATGAAACATGTGTTGATGAAACTTCTACATCTTCGGAAATTAAAACTGAACCAGATTTTGAAAAAGAAGAGGTGGTCACATTAAATGAAAAGTCACAAGAAAATGTTTCTGAAAAGGAAATTAAAACAGAAACTGAATTGTCTTTTCAAAATGATCCTGATAAAATCATAAAAGAGGAAAAACATCATTCGTTTGAATCTTATGCTTGTGCTAGTTCTGATCAGCAGGTACCTAAATGCTCAGAAAAGGCACAAGTAAAACAAGCAAAGAAACTAAACAAGCTCATTCTTCAAAACACAACAGATCAGCATCTGCTACGAAGCAACAAATTTCCACAAATTGAAACGACAAACATGTTTCAATTGTGGAATTTCTGGACACATTGCCAGAAACTGTGTTCATTTCCCAAGTGTGCAACCAAATAATAAGAGTGCACAGAAACAGAAGGTCAAGCCAAACCGATCACGTTATTTAGAGTCAGTGACGACTGCAAAGTCTGAGACAGTGAAGAATAACTCTCGTAAGGATAAACCATCTGATCAAGATTGGAATGCAGCCAAACTAAGAAATCAAAAATGACAAAATGGTTTTCAAAGTAATCAACATAAGGCTTTTGGTAAATATAACTATCAACGGTCACACAAATATTGGAAACCAAAAAAACAAGGCTGCCCAATCTTCGACATCTCAACAAAAATCTATCAATAAAAATCCTTCAAAGTTTTTGAATAAAGACAACTTTGTTTACAACCGATAGCGTCGTGATAAAAAGAACAAATTTAGAAAAATTACGAAAACGGGCATGATAAATCTTTGTAAAATTTGATTATATATACATTTTTATACTATAACCCTTTTTCCCACAAAAGTGAGTTTTGAGCCATTACTGAGCATAAAATATACATCTTTACTAATTGCTCAATTTTCGTTTCTTGTGTGAATAGCCCGTTTGGTTCTCACGAATCTAGAACTTGACAACCCGATGCGTTCCAAATCCTTACCGACAAAAATCTAAGTAAGTAAATGATAGAGGCATTAGGACAAACCCGCTTTTAAAACAAAAACCTTTATTTTCTTTGCTTTATACAAAACACCCCCCTTAGTTAAACCCATTGAACCTTAAAAACCTTTTTCGTTTCAAACCCACAAAAACTACCCTTTTCATTTTTCATCTTTCATTTTTGTAAACTTATAGGTTATGAAGTTACGATTTCGGCTCAGTTTCAACTTTGGCACAAAAAAAAAAGAATTATGAAAAATACGAAAAAATATGCCAAAGTATTTTTTTAAAGCCAAAAAGCAATAGAAAAACCAATAATTTACGTTTTTACCCCTTTCTCGAATAAAACTTACCAAACCCGAACCACCAACTACCCTTCTGTCACACCCCAACCGATGGCGGAAACATCGGGGCGCGGCACTGAGCGAAACAGATTGTCCATGAGTATCTATAACAACTATTAATTACCAGATATTTAAATGTCACGTCCCATACCATAACATATCCAAATAAAACAGTTATTACAAATAAGTGTCTCAAAAACAACATTGTTCCGACAACTCAGATTTAGCGTGACATAACTAGACCCCTAGC
This sequence comes from Helianthus tuberosus, assembly GCA_030545235.1. Lineage (NCBI taxonomy): Eukaryota > Viridiplantae > Streptophyta > Magnoliopsida > Asterales > Asteraceae > Helianthus > Helianthus tuberosus. Next base: position 25,785 of record JARYGA010001988.1, read on the forward strand.
TTGATTCACCAAAGCATAGCATTCCTAGCATCTTAAGCACCTGTCACATACGTTAAAATAGAGGTCAATACACATAGTGTAAAGGTGAGCATACAAGTTTAATAGTAATAATAGAATTCGAAAGCGTTTACGCATAACCAGCATGTAACATGTATAATGTAAAGCAAGTAGGTTATCGACAATGAAATATGCACAGACGTGACTGCGAGTTATAGAATGCGCAACACATAACACCACTGTGACATGCGAGAAAGCCCTTAACAACCCCTGTCAACGACAGGTGCTGAGTCCAAACTATAGTACTATCGTTGCTAAGGTGTCAGGCAACAATCACTGTGTAAACATAACATACAAGCATTCATCGAGTAACACGTATAACATGCAGTAACGGTTAGCGTATAAAAGTGTTTGCATTGTGTATCGATTGTGATTTGTATATAGATAACGTATGTAACAGCCAAAAGTGCTTAAAGCAAAAAGGGATCGAGTATACTCACAGATTGTGTTTAATAACTAAACATTCTTTTGGATTGAAGGGAGCGCTGAGAGATTAGCCTGAACAGTTAACGATAGGATAAGCGAAATGAACGACGCGTTAAACGGGGAAGAGTGAACCAAGTGATGAATGGTCATCCGATCGGATGACAATCCGAATGGATGGTCATTCGATCGAATGATAATTCGTTCGGATGGCCATCCGTTCGGATGGCCATTCGGTTGGACTGACATTCGTTTGGAATGGATGTGTTTGTGTATGATGTGACTTTGAAGTTTTCGTTGTAGCATTTTGAAAACAGAGAAGTATCTCTACCTTTCAGGTCCCCCGGTCGAACGGTCGTTCGATCAGATGGCGATCCGTCGGTTAGACATTTCTCAGAGAACAAGTTCACAGTAGGATTGTCATTCGATCGGATGGTCTTCCGATCGGATGGCAATCCGTCAGAACTGATGATCTTTGAAAATTATGAAACAATGTTAAGTGTTGAAACCAAGTTCAATGCGATCGGATTGTCGTTCGATCGATCCGTCCCACAATCTGATCGTATTGAAACTTGAATATTTGTTAAGTTTTGAATGTTTTGCGGTTTGATCGAGACGGTATGACAACGTATTGAACAACAGGAACCCTACCAAGTCCAGTCTATCTGATCGGATGGGAATCACCCCAGTCCTAACAGTTAACTGTTCGTGACGGTTTGTTCATGTTCAACCCGAAATCGGTTGTCTCTTTGATAGGATTCAGATCTCAGACCGATATTTCACTAGTAAACGAGTAGAAGGCCCGAACGAGCTCTGATTCTATCGGTTTTGAAAGCATTGAGTGTAAAAGAGTTGAAAGAAAGTTGTGAAACCATCTTTCAATCCTTCTTCATCATGAAAATGTTTAGATCTACAAAAATAGTGTTAAATCATGTGGAAATCATGTAGATCTAAGTTGTTCTTGGTGGATTGAGGCCAAGCCTTGAAGTTCATGAAAACCCCATGATGACATCATCCTAGAACACCTCAAATCCGCTGATTTCGCGGTTAAAAGTGCAGATTCAAAGGTGAAAATGATGAAGAAGTGTGTTTAGATCATAGAAGTACAAGATTTGAGGTAGAAACTTACAAGAATCGTGAGAAATCGAGAGAAAAGAGAGCTTGAGCGTGCTGGTCGGAAGAGAGGGCTTTCACATCACTATTTGTGATGTGATAGGGGTATTTATAGGTTGCCAAAAGAGGAAAGTGGTGCTCAAGGGTCGGATCGGATGGCACATCGATCGGATGGCCATCCGATCAGATGGTTATCCGTTCAGATGACCAGTCGATCGAATGATCATTCGATCGAGTGGTCCGGCGAGTTAGATTTCGGCGTTTCGTTTTGCGTGTTGAGCGTTGCGATGCGTTTCGAGTGAGCGATGCGATAGTATTACCCATTAGTTACATAAATAACCTAACGACTATATCTAACATACAATCAACATAAATAACTTGCGTTTAGCGTTTGCGATTCAATTGCGTTGCGATAGAGTTGCGATTGCGTTTACGATTAAACACCTCATCATAAACATAACATGCACAAGTAACACATAATAGCACACATACGTAAAACAATTTCCATAACCTATAATTCGAGTTGCGAATGCAATAGCGATGCGATTAGCGATAAGTCGATTAACGATTAAACTGCGATTAAATAGCGATTATTAACAAGTACTCCACATAATACAACTAAAGCGAGCAATTAATAGAATTCGATACTAGTCGTGAAGTACAATTAAATAATTAAGCAAGGAGTGACAGATCGCAATTAGCAATCTTTTCTTCCTTTAACTTTGACTTTGACTTGTACTTTGACTTCAAAAAGTCGGGTTGTTACAGCCTCCCCTACTTTAGGAAATTTTGTCCTGAAATTTAAGAAACAGACGTAACAAACAGTTGCGGATACTTCACCTTCATGTCACTTTCGAGTTCCCAAGTGAACTCGGCGCCGCGTTTGCCTTCCCAGCGAACCTTCACAATGGGAATGCGTGAGCATCGGAGTACCTTGGTTTCTCGGCCCATGATCTCGACAGGCTTCTCCACGAAGTGTAATGTTTCGTCCACTTGTAAATCCTCAAGAGGGACATGCAATTCCTGGTCGGCTAGACACTTTATGAGGTTCGAAACGTGGAAAGTCGGGTGGACATTACTAAGTTCCTCCGGTAGTTCGAGTCTGTAGGCCACTTTGCCAATCCTTTCCATAATTTTAAAGGGTCCAACATATCGAGGCGCGAGCTTTCCTTTCTTGCCGAATCTGATCACCCCCTTCCAAGGTGCAACCTTTAGGAGTACGTGATCGCCAACGTCAAATTCAAGGGGCTTGAGGCATCTATCGGCGTAACTTTTCTGACGACTCCGAGCTTTCAGTAGATTGTCTCAAATTTGGAGGATTTTGTTAGTCGTTTCTTGCAACAGCTCAGGACCGGTAATTTGTGCGTCCCCAATCTCGTGCCATACAATAGGCGATCGACATTTTCTTCCGTATAATGCCTCAAATGGTGCCATTTGGATGCTAGAGTGATAACTGTTATTGTACGAGAATTCGACCAAAGGTAAGTGCGTGTCCCAATTACCACCGAAATCTATGACACACGAGCGAAGCATGTCTTCAAGGGAATGAATCGTTCTTTCAGTCTGACCGTCGGTATGGGGATGGAAAGCGGTACTTAGATTAAGAGTTGTACTGAGAGCAGATTGAAACGTTTCCTAAAGACGCGAGGTAAACCGACCACGCGGTCAGAGATGATATCACGAGGTATCCCGTGTCGACAGATGATCTCGTCGGTGTAGATTCGGGCCAATTTTTCTACCTTAAAGTCTTCTCGTATCGGCAGGAAGTGAGCAGATTTAGTCAAACGGTCAACGAAAACCCAGATGCTGTCGTGACCTGATGGCGTGCGCGGGAGTTTTGTTATAAAGTCCATAGCTATACTCTCCCATTTCCACGTAGGGATCTCGGGTTGTACGAGTAAGCCAGAGGGGCGTTGATGCTCAACCTTGACTTTGGAACAAGTCAGGCATTTCAAAACATAGATAGCGATATCCTTCTTCATGCTCAGCCACCAGTACTTGTAGCGCATGTCCTGGTACATCTTGTCAGCACCGGGATGAATAGAATACCGAGATTTGTGGGCTTCGTCGAGCAGAATCTGTCGCAAATTGGTACGCTTGGGAATCCAAATTCGGTCTAGATAATGGAATATACCATTCGATTTATTCACCAGTTGTTCGCCATTATTGATGATTCTTTCTTTCTTCATAGTGCGTTCGGTAAAACAAGCATGTTGGGCGTCGCGGATGAGAGCTTCGAGATTGTGCTGGGCTTGAGTATTACGAATGCTATGCAAATAGCTTCGTCGATTGAGAGCATTGGCGACGATGTTTGCTTTGCCTGAGTGGTAACGGATCGCACAGTCGTAATCGTTTAGGAGTTCAACCCATCGGCGTTGGTGCATATTCAGCTCTTTATGGTCAAAGATGTGTTGTAGGCTCCTATGGTTGGTGAAGACCGTAAACTTGGTACCAAAAAGGTAGTGTCGCCAAATCTTTAACGCAAAAATAACTACACCTAGCTTGAGGTCGTGGGTTGTATAATTCTTCTCGTGGATCTTGAGCTGTCGAGAGGCGTAAGCGATAACCTTGTCTCGTTGCATGAGAACACAACCAAGACCGAGGTTAGAGGCATCGCAATAGACTACGAAATCATCGTTTCCGTCGGGCAGTGAGAGCACGGGAGCATTGCAAAGCATAGCTTTGAGAGTTTGAAAGGCCTCCTCTTGTTCGGTTCCCTAAACAAAAGGTTTGTCCTTATGCGTAAGCGAGGTAAGAGGCACAGCGATCTTTGAAAAGTCAGTGATGAATCGGCGATAGTAACCCACCAATCCGAGAAAAGAATGAACTTCGGACGGGTTCCTTGGTGTAACCCAACTCTTAACAGCTTCGATCTTCGCAGGATCGACATGAATTCCTTGACTATTGATGATGTGACCGAGGAATTGAACCTCCTCAAGCCAGAATTCGCACTTGGAAAATTTGGCGTAGAGGCGGTTTCCCTGGAGTAACTCAAGAACCAAACGTAGATGTTGCGAGTGTTCGGTTTTTGTAACGACTCTCCTAGGACCCTTAAGGTAACCTGAAACGCTCCTAAATACACCCCGAGTGCGAGAAACGGACCCGAAATACCTTCGTGCTTGGAGAAATCAAGAAAAACAAGATTTTTGGTTCGCTCGTGGGCCGCGTAAGAGTTAAGCCAAGCTTACGCGGGCCGCGACAGGAATGCAAACTACCAGATAATGATCAAGGCCATGTGGCATGACACGTGTCGAAACCTCTGATGACTCAGCCGACCTAGATTTCCTCGCGGGCCGCGTAGATGTTCCTTCGAGTTTACGCGGGCCGTGACACGCCCCATTTCCAGCCCTATAAATAAGGAGTTCGAGTTCAGTTGAAAGTCGCTCAATTCTTTTCTTCTTTTAGCTTCTATTATAGCAAAGTAATTGTTGGGATTGAACCCTATCAGAGGAACAGATAATAAAAGCCAAAACTGGTTCACAACAGTGGATTCATCATAAGCAGTAGTTTACACCAGGCTTTCCCCTTGAAAGTGTTTATAACATCTGATGTCCTCTATCCACTGTCCGTATACAATAGCTGCTGTCCTTCAAACTGCTGATGAAGCCCTGAAGACTGTTAAGAATTAAAACTACTGGTTCAATCTACTGATGCTATCTAAGTATTGCTGTTGACTAAAGGACTGCCCACTCAAGGACTGATCAACCTTGAGGAAAGCACTGATGGAAGGAGAAAGCAGTAGTTCAGTGTGTCATGTGTCATGTGTATTGTATAGAGTTAGTGGTTAAGTTAGCAGTGTTTGTATAAGAACAGTGGTTAAAGGTTGTTAGGTTGTTAGATGTCACTTTCATGGTGACGTCAGCTTAGATGCTTCAGTGGTTTGATTTGCCTATAAATGGAACAGTATCCTGTACTGTTACATTTGATTGACTGAGTGAGTCTATCTCCTCCAATCCTTTCATCTTGTACAATCAACCAGGGAGCATCAGGCTGAGGGGGAGTTTTGCTGTAAGCATGCATTGTAATCTTTTGATTTGATTTGTAATCTTTCGACCTAATGAAAAGCATGTGTTTATCAGAACTATTATCCCTTTTGATTGTGTTTATAAAGTTTGTTTCCTTTTCCGCTGCACTTTAGATTATTTGATATTCATTCATTGTTCAAATTATACAAACAAACACAATCATGAGAGCCTCCGATCCTAACAATTGGTATCAGAGCTTGGACAGTCGAATTCGATCTAACAATCAATTTGACATAACCTCAAAATTCATTGATGCTAAAGTTGATCATATTTTGTTGAAAAACAGAGTAACGAGTAATTACGTTCAAAGTAGCTATTCAAAAACTCTGTAAAACAACCAAGATGTCATAAGACACACAAACTTCACATAACAAGTGATGTCATGCATAAACCACCTATAGTTTTCAGATCTGAAGATGTGACTGATACTTATGGTATAATCATTTTACTTACAAAATTGATTTCAATTGTTGTTATGAAGTTCGTGCTGTTTCCATCATGTATGCTGCTAAAGTGTGTACCTCAGGTCAACAAAAACCTATGTTCGATTAAATAACATTAGTGTTTTGTTAACATAAAAAGAGGGAAATTAAAACTTTAGTTATTAGATCTTGTGTGTTGAAAAACAGGTTGAGAATCCTCAAAAGGACCAAATCAACTTTGTTAAAAATACATTAAGAAAATCAGGTGTTAAAGTAGTCCAAATCATATGTAATGTGAGATTTAATATAAGCATGTACAAATATGACCAGATCTCTCAAAAACATTGCTGTAAAATGATTCTGGAATAAGTATTCCTTCAATAAAACCTCCCAGTGAGTATTTCAGTACTTATGAATGGGAAGGGTAAAAAGGGAAGAAGAAAAATCACAAAAACTCAAAAGTGTGTTTATCTCAAAACTTTTGAAGTCAAAAGAAAAGAGTATAAATATAAAAACACTTAAGAGTCCAAAATTGGGTTAACAATGGTTATCAAGCAACTGTGTGCATTCATTGGTTCAGGGAAGTTCAGGTAACAATAGTATCTCCAGTAAATAAACTTACAAGAGGACTAGACAAGTTTTTCAGAATCATCACATGGTAACAAAGTTTATAACAGGACTTTCAAAAACACATGTGAACATGTCTCCTCATTTTTGCAATCAATTAAACAAGAAAATGGTCTCAAACAGTGGTTATTACAATTTCAAACCACTGACCATTTTCATAAAACTTGAGAGTGATGTGATTATGAGTTTAATTGGAAAATATACCAGATCCTTTTTGATGTTGTTTTCAGAAAAACCTTTAATTATTTTTCTTGAAAAGGTTTTTCTCAAATAAAGCAGGATATATTATTCTTTATTTTTCCTTAAGAGTGATATATTTTGTACTTTTACTTGTTTTTTATAGCAAAAGTTTCAAAGTCCTGTCAGGATGAAGAACCATCATTTTTTTTGGTGATATTATCCTTGAGAATGGATCAAAAGGAAATGGTACAAGTGTCAAGGTCATGTCAAAACTCAAGTTTGTTTTTAACACAGGTCAAAGATTGATTGCTAATAGACCTTAAAATACTTGGGTACGCATGTTCTAATTCAAATATTATGACACAAAATGAGTAGCCTTAGTAAAAAGGGTTTCCATCATCTGGGGTATCAAACCACTGTCAGGAATCTATAAAAGCTTCAAAACCTGTAATAGACATGTGGCAAAACCTTGAATGAAAATTCCTGTAAAAACTGCTGACATATTGAACTTGACAATTTGCGACTAAAATGTATTTTGTTGAGGATAGCTATCTTGCAGATTTTTCAGAATCACCATCAACAGATACTGGACATGATATTGTGATTTCACAAGATAAAATCATTCCTTTTATCAGAACAGCAGATGCTCAAAATATTTGTCAAAAGTTTATCCACTGATGCACTAACAGTTGCTGACAAAATAGCCTTTCAAATCCTTACCATTACCTTACACCTAACCACTGTTTTGTTCAAACATCTGTTTCCTAACCACTGTCCACTGATGAAAGTCAACCCCTGTTCTTTCATTTTTTGGTAATCACTGTTGTTCAAAATCAGTGTTTTATCCACTGATAGTTAAAATCGTCCACTGTCTTCACTTTGACCGTTGCAACCACTGATATTTGCTTCATCAGTGGTTCTCTAAACAACTGTCCTCCATTATTCATCTTTCCATCAGAGGTTGGCACGTGGTCAGTTCTTAGCCATCAGATTTTTGTAACCGCTGCCACGTCAGCATTTACTTTTTCTCTTACAAAACCCTGATCAAAACCCCCAAACAGGGTTTTACACTGTCGAATTGAATTCCAAAATTCTCTTCTCAAAGCAGTTTCCAGCCTTCCGTCTCAAATCATTCTTCGCTCTTCTGCATCAAAATGACAAAATCAAAATCAAAATCATCCTCATCTTCCAAAAAGGTCGCTCAAAAGGCCGTTGAACCCATTGAAATAACATACAAAGCACCTCACAACTACTTGGGTCTACTCACAAAACCCACCACCACCAAAACCTTCGATTCCATCATTGACACTCTTGTAGCTTCAAAGTACAAAACTTTGTTGACTGCTGATGCTCCTATTTACGAACAAACCCAGAGAGAATTCTGGAAAAATGCCACACTTGAGTATCAAGGTGAAACAGTTATAGCCATTAATTCTTCCATAAAGGGCAAAGAGATTAAAATCACTCCACAATCTATTTCAGAAGTTTTTGCACTCGATGATTAGGAAGGTGTAACATACGAAACTTTTATAACCCTAATGTAATAAATATCAATTATTTATGTAGGTTCTAGTGAATTCAATACATTCTATGTTCGACTCAACGATTATCGTTTAAACGGTACATCTTATTTAATAGAGATTATTTAACAGTATTGTATATCGTTTTTATAAAATAACTGATTCAGTAAATACTAGAAATTAATTATAACAAATGTTTCTTATACTTAGAATTAGTGCTATTTAAAATTCAAAGAAAACAAAAAGATCATTTAGTATGTTGCATATAAATTAAGGGGGGTATAGTGAAAATTCAAAATAAGTCAATTTCATCATGACTGTTTTGTAAGTTTTGGAATTCAGAAATTCCGATCGGGATTTTCGCCACAAATTTGCAAACTGTATCAATTTTGTAATCGTCATTAATTATTAGAATGATATATTTCTCACAAGTTTCCACTCATACGATCTCATATAAATCCGTTTACAAACACCTTCGTCAGTCACCACAATCACCACCGCACACCATTGCGGCACACCACCATCAGACGATCATTCAACCACCGAACCCTGGTGACTCGCAACCATCCGCAACCATCACATCACCACCCATACTCCGCCGCGCCACCTTGCTGAAACCACTACTCACCGCCACTATTTCTGTTCAACTACCGCAATTGCTCGATCAACCGATACCGCTCGCCGCTAGGTTCTGTGTTCGAAGGATCACCCACCGGTACACCTCCGTCTGTTGCCGCTGCCTGCCCCTTGAGTCCGTCGTTTCGTGAATAGCCGCCACTCGCCGCTGCACCCCCTTTGAACCGCCATTACTGTGAGAATCCAGCCGTCGCTGTTATTTGAACCACCGGGATCGTGAATCAGTCATCACCACCTTTCTACCGGATACTCCCGCAATCACGCCGTTTTAGTCGTCCTCGCAACCATCGTTCGCCACCTTCTGTCATCATGAACCGCCACCACCGTTGTTTCGTTCTTCCGATCAGGAGAGGTAGGTGACCAACTTTTATGCTATTTCGTTTTCTGTTCCGGTAACTTTAGCATGGGATGTGGGTTGGGACCTTGAACTTCCCGCGGCACGTGATTTTGATAGAACGTTGTTTGTGTGTGTCGTCATGTGTGAAAGTGAGTGTGTGTATATGCAAATAGGGTGTGTGAGTTGTATATGAATGTATTCATATTATTTGTGTGTATACTGTGTGCGTGAATGTGTGTGTGTTTTATGCATATAGGTATGGTCTAGTTGTATGTATTATATATATATATATATATATATATATATATATATATATATATATTGCATGCATATGTGTTTGTTTAATATATGAGTGGTGTGAATATGTAATAGAATGTGTGTTTACTAGTGTGTATGAAATCTATATATGCATGTGCATGCATGTATGTCTGCTTATATGTGGTGTTTGAATTAAGTTTATGTGTGTATGAGAGGTTAGTTGGCATGTGCTTGATGAGTGTATATATTATATGGGTATGTAGTTCGCATAACATTTTGTAGTATGTATGTACATAATTTTGAGTAAAACAACACACACATATATATTATATGGTTTTTATACAAAATACAAATTGACTAAAGAGTTAGTTATTTAAAATCGTAAAATTATTGAGTAAGTGTCATTCTCTAAAATGAACTGTGGAAATCTTAATTTACATAATAAGTGTTATAAGTATTAAACCGTATGTGTACTTTTATAAATTATTACTAGTAAGTTTGGTCCGCAGTCGCCGGGAAGTTCATAATTAAACAACTCATTTAGCATAAATGCATTATTAAAACTGATTTAGAGTAAAATGCGGGATTTAGGCTTGTGTAATCTTAGAGATTGAGGACGGTCAATTTGTGGATTTTGCTTTGCTGTTTGCTAAATCAAGGTACGGATTCTTTGGTCTTCTCATCGGAGTATTTTTTTTATCATATCCGTTACTTTGCAGTACGGATTTTGTCTGTTTCTGTTAGTTGTTTCATTTCACATTTATTATTTGATAAGTTCATAGTAGCATGCAATAGACTTTAGCAATTGTAATCATTGTTGCATGTTCTCGTTAGCATTATGTTCAGTTGCCTGCGAATGGCTTTAGTTTTTGTACTCTGTCACCCGAGCATGTTTGGTTTGGTTTGGTTTGGTTTGTGGAGATGGAACAATGGGTGCACGTCGTACTCACCGTCTCATAAGTGCATGGACTAGCTAGATGTGTACCTGTTTGGTTGTTTAGGCTCGTGGGTGCTTCCGTCTCACGTGACTTGGTTTGTTATTATTTGTAGTCACGTATTCTGATATCTGTTTCTGATCTGATATGTTTATAATATTCTCTGGTATGCTTTGTATGTCTGATTATGATCTGCCTCAGGTTATGTTCAGTATTTGTTCAAGTGTCAGTTTTGGTTTTGTGTTCAAAAATTTCTTATTTCTTTCTTTATGTCCTTTCTTTACTTGTACTATTTGATTTTTCCGTTACTGGGCAACCTTTGGCTCAGCCGTAGTTTTCTTTGTTGTGTTTTCTTTTTGTTGACAGGTAATCCGGGGAATGTTGGGAACTAGTGATGATGAGAGTAAAATGCGGTTCAAGAATAAAGACTTTTATTTATTTCAACATTTTGAATTAATTAATACTTAGGATTCTTGGTTTGTTTTAAGACTTTGGTTGTCTTTCGAATTCAACTTTTCTTCGTTCATTGGATTGTGTTTGGTTTTTTTTATATCTTTGATAGTTACACGTGAGTTGTATGTGAATGTATTCATATTATTTGTGTGTATACTGTGTGCGTGAATGTGTGTGTGTTTTATGCATATAGGTATGGTCTAGTTGTATGTATTATATACATATATATATATATTGCATGCATATGTGTTTGTTTAATATATGAGTGGTGTGAATATGTAACAGAATGTGTGTTTACTAGTGTGTATGAAATCTATATATGCATGTGCATGCATGTATGTCTGCATATATGTGGTGTTTGAATTAAGTTTATGTGTGTATGAGAGTTTAGTTGGCATGTGCTTGATGAGTGTATATATTAAATGGGTATGTAGTTCGCATAACATTTTGTAGTATGTATGTACATAATTTTGAGTAAAACAACACATACGTATATATTATATGGTTTTTATACAAAATACAAATTGACTAAAGATTTAGTTATTTAAAATTGTAAAATTATTGAGTTAGTGTCATTCTCTAAAATGAACTGTGGAAATCTTAATTTACATAATAAGTGTTATAAGTATTATACCGTATGTGTACTTTTATAAATTATTACTAGTAAGTTTGGTCCGCAGTCGCCGGGAAGTTCATAATTAAACAACTCATTTAGCATAAATGCATTATTAAAACTGATTTAGAGTTAAATGCGGGATTTAGGCTTGTGTAATCTTAGAAATTGAGGACGGTCAATTTGTGGATTTCGCTTTGCTGTTTGCTAAATCAAGGTACGGATTCTTTGGTCTTCTCATCAGAGTATTTTTTTATCATATCCGTTACTTTGCAGTACGGATTTTGTCTGTTTTCGTTAGTTGTTTCATTTCACATTTATTATTTGATAAGTTCATTGTAGCATGCAATAGACTTTAGCAATTGTAATCATTGTTGCATGTTCTCGTTAGCATTATGTTCAGTTGCCTGCGAATGGCTTTAGTTTTTGTACTCTGTCACCCGAGCATGTTTGGTTTGGTTTGGTTCGGTTTGGTTTTGTTTGGTTTGGTTTGTGGAGATGGAACAACGGGTGCACGTCGTACTCACCGTCTCATAGGTGCATGGACTAGCTAGCTGTGTACCTGTTTGGTTGTTTAGGCTCGTGGGTGCTTCCGTCTCACGTCACTTGGTTTGTTATTATTTGTAGTCACGTATTCTGATATCTGTTTCTGATCTGATATGTTTATAATATTGTCTGGTACGCTTTGTATGTCTGATTATGATCTGCCTCAGGTTATGTTCAGTATTTGTTCAAGTGTCAGTTTTGGTTTTGTGTTCAAAAATTTCTTATTTCTTTCTTTATGTCCTTTCTTTACTTGTACTATTTGATTTTTCCGTTACTGGGCAACCTTTGGCTCAGCCGTAGTTTTCTTTGTTGTGTTTTCTTTTTTTTGACAGGTAATCCGGGGAATGTTGGGAACTAGTGATGATGAGAGTAAAATGCGGTTCAAGAATAAAGACTTTTATTTATTTCAACATTTTGAATTAATTAATACTTAGGATTCTTGGTTTGTTTTAAGACTTTGGTTGTCTTTCGAATTCAACTTTTCTTCGTTCATTGGATTGTGTTTGGTTTTTTTGATATCTATGATAGTGACACGTCGGCCCTATCCGGGTTGGGGTGTTACAGAAGGTAAAACTTCTTTTCCCAAAAACGAGTTAAAAACTGATTTTCTGGAAAGAGGGTATGGTGCGGAAATGAAAAGGGACACCTTACAAAAAGGCTTCTTCCCTTCTGCACCAAGGTTTTTATTTCATACCCATTTGATGTGTGTCTCAAATAAAACAACTACTTTTAATGAAATACCATTAAAGATCCAAAACCTGGGCTTTGCTATTTTACATAATGAAAATTTACTATTCCCAGGAGATCTTTGATGATTTGGTAAAAAATGTTAATAGCAAATCATTTCTACTTTTTCCAAGGTTCTTAAGCTATTATCTTAAACAAAAATTTGGAAAGGAAAATGAAAATTTGCTCATTCAAGGTGAATCTTTTCAAATACATGGTTTAACATCTGAAACATTCACTAGAATGTTAACAGCTGCAAAAACACAAGCAGAGGTGCCTGAGCAGACTTTAGCAGCTACCACTGCTCCTCAGGTATCTGCTGCTGAGCCCACTGCTCCAGGTGATCATGGCAGCACACCCACTGCTATGAAACCCACGCCTGCCATCGCCAAAAAGCCTAAAAAGAAATCATCCAAAAAGCCCCCCAAACCCACTAAAAAGGCAACTCTGGAAGATGAGATCCCAGAGCCACTGCCAGTGACAACACAAATGTCACCAAAAACCACTGCTGCTACTTCCTCACAGCAGATGGAAGAAAGATCTCCACCCTTGCCTCAAACTCCTCCTGCATCCTCACAAAAGAATCAGGTTGTAAACACAGGGACCCCACATTATGAAGCTCTGGATCCAATTGGATCCATCTTCCTCAGTCCTGATCCCAAGGACATGTCTCTTTCAACACCCATATCTTCACCCCTCACATTACCATAATCCATAATACCCTTGTTGCATGCATTTGCTATAGCTCAGACACAAACCAGTTCCTCTCAATCACCTGTCACTGAGAGTACACTCCCACAAGTGACTGGGTCTGATGCTTATACCTCTGCTATCCCAGCAACATTTGAGGAGGTTACACTGTAGGAGTTACAAGTAATTCCTGACAGTAGTTCAAGTGGAGCAGCAACTACAAGTGTTGGATCAACAGATCCACATTTGGCCAGTTGTTTCATCAATCAGAGTCCCTTGAAGGCAATTTCTTCCATAGCACCTCTGGTAACCACTAGTGAGTTTGTTTTGACCACTGGTACCTTCAAAAGGTTATCAAGTGTTGAAGAAAGAAGACCCCAGAACTAAGAACAAGGGGCATCAATGGGTGATTTTTGGGATTCATTTCCTAAGTCACACATTGATACAACCACTGCTGGTGGGGAATCAGATGATCCCATTAACTTGGGTGATGATTTAAAATATCAAGAATTGACGGGTAGAATTGACAACCTTGAGACATCTGTTGCTGAAATAAAAGATATGATGCAGCAGTTGTTAAAAGCTCAAAAAGTCTCAACCACTGCTGTTCCAACTCAAGCACCTGCTCCACCACAAGCACTTGCTGCAAATGAGTTATGAAATCTATTTCAACCCCTGCTCCAACAACAAAGACAAATGGCTGATCAACAGCATGCAATACATGTTCAAGAGCTAAGAAACATGATGGAGTCAAGGTTTAGAAATACTCAAGCAGACATCAAGGCTATAAGGGCCCACATCCTGAACACCACTGGCAAAGCTCCTCCCACTATTCTCTTTATTGGTAAACTTCCTCCAGATAATGCCAAAAAGGGGGAGAAAATTAAGTAGTGGAAGAAGAAGAAGGGAATTGAAGATGGTCTTTATATTGAACCAGAAAAAGAAAACATGACTAAAAACATCCCTTTGCCAGAGGGTAGTAAGAAAATTGATGTTACTACAAATGCACTTGCAGAAGAAAAAGCAAGTGTTAAAAGAGATAGAGAGGCTAAGGATAAAGTCAGGTGGGAACAGGAGAAAAGAGCTTACATGGAGCTGAATGCACAGGGTACTTCTGAGCCAAAGGATGATGAAAATCCTAATGATGAAAAGAAAAATCCCACTAGATAAGTGAGGTAACCCAAATCCACACCATCCAGACCCACAAAGCATGCCTCCAAACCACCTCCCAAAGGCTCCAAACCTCAAACCATAAAATCTCAAACTTCCACCCAAACAGTTGCTGCAACATCTGTTGTATCAACAACTGTTAGCCAAACACATGTCACCACTAAAACACACACCACAACCACTGCCCTACCACCACCACCTAAAATCATTTCACCACCAAAAACCATCACTTTAACTACATCACCATCCACCAAATCACCACCTGCTGAAAAGCAGAAGACATCTACTGACACATCAGTAGTTGTAATGACAACAGAGGTTGAAACACCAGTTGTTTCAACAGCTGTTTGCCAGCCATCTACCACTGCCCTCACCATTTCAACAATCACCATACAACCCATTGTCACAACACAACCAAAACCTCCTTCACCCAAAAAGCTTTACACAAGGAAAAGGAAATTTCAGGAGGATAATGATGATATACCAGCACCTATTCCTTTATCCTCCACACCTTACATAGCCATCAAACCACAACAATCCATTTCATCAACTTTTGTCAAACCTATAAACCCTGGTAATATTGTATCCACTGCTGTAAGCTATCCACTGGAATTGGAAGCTGTAAAGGAAGAGATGAGACAATTCTATACAGTGGATGATCCTTTACAAAGAAAATTTCCTTCTCTCATGGGCTTCAGAAATCCAGTAAATATGGATGAGTATTTAAAACTCAAAGCCAGGCAAGCAGATATAAGAGCTAGATTTGAATGTAAAGATCAAGGTGATAAAGCCATTTCTGAGAGAATGGAATTTTTGCTCACTAAGGTCAAACAAATGGAAGATTATGCAAGAGACCTGAGCAAAGATATGTCAAATATGCCACCAGAAGCTACCCTACTAAAGGAAATGAGAAAGGATTATCTTGCATTCATCATGAAAGAAAAGTTATATCCAGCCAAAGAAGAACCATTCAGTGAATGGCCACTCATTGCACTAAAGCATGAGGTAAACAGAATCGAGAGAATCAAGAATGATCCAAGTAAGAAAAGGATAGCTCCAAACTGGAGCAAATACAAAAAGGCCATTGATAAACTTACCTCAGAATACAACAGGAAGAAACAAGAGCTGGTGGATGCAAAGGTTGGACCTGCCAAAGCCATAGCAAAATGGACAAGGCAATATACAGATGGGGCTTATGAAAGGTTAAAGAAAAGAAGGATGACAGATCCTAGTTTACCATAGAAGTCTGAATACAAAAAGCCAGAACAGCAGATCAATACTTCTGAACCACTGTTCACTTCAGCAGATGTCTCAGTCATTGAGCTAGATCAAAGGAAGAGACAAGAGCAGATTGAAAAAGAAGCGACAGAAGACATAGCTGCAGCAAATGACATCATAAAAATGGCTTTCATACAAATGTCAGCTGAAAACTCTGAACTAGTAAAAGCTCAGGGTACTGCTCAACAAATTTTCACAAGGCCACAATCTTCCAACTCATCAGTAAATAAACCTCTCCCAAGAAACCCATTGGGTTCAAAAATACTAAAATGGATGTCTGATCAAAAGACCCATGTATTGACACTGTTCAGATCCAATGGAGAAGTAAAGCACATATCAAGGGAACAAGCACTAGGCCTGGGTGTTGAAGATCTACAAGATCTCCTTGAGCTTATACTTTGTAGGGATGAGGATGATACAAGTTCCATGGATTTTGAGTTGCAATTTAAAGGATAAGTTAGGGAACTTCTGATGAGATAATAAAGATCCAAAATAATGAAGAGTTTTGGCATTATCTATTCCAGGGGGAGATTGTTGGGATTGAACCCTATCAGAGGAACAGATAATAAAAGCCAAAACTGGTTCACAACAGTGGATTCATCATAAGCAGTAGTTTACACCAGGCTTTCCCCTTGAAAGTGTTTATAACATCTGATGTACTCTATCCACTGTCCGTATACAACAGCTGCTGTCCTTCAAACTGCTGATGAAGCCCTGAAGACTGTTAAGAATTAAACACTGCTGGTTCAATCTACTGATGCTATCTAAGTATTGCTGTTGACTAAAGGACTGCCCACTCAAGGACTGATCAACCTTGAGGAAAGCACTGATGGAAGGAGAAAGCAGTAGTTCAGTGTGTCATGTGTATTGTATAGAGTCAGTGGTTAAGTTAGCAGTGTTTGTATAAGAACAGTGGTTAAAGGTTGTTAGGTTGTTAGATGTCACTTTCATTGTGACGTCAGCTTAGCTGCTTCAGTGGTTTGATTTGCCTATAAATGGAACAGTATCCTGTACTGTTACATTTGATTGACTGAGTGAGTCTATCTCCTCCAATCCTTTCATCTTGTGCAATCAACCAGGGAGCATCAGGCTGAGGGGGAGTTTTGTTGTAAGCATGCATTGTAATCTTTTGATTTGATTCGTAATCTTTCGACCTAATGAAAAGCATGTGTTTATAAGAACTATTCTTCCTTTCGATTATGTTTATAAAGTTTGTTTCCATTTCCGCTGCACTTTAGATTATTTGATATTCATTCATTGTTCAAATTATACAAACAAACACAATCATGAGAGCCTCTGATCCTAACAGTATAGCTCGGGTATTATACTATAAAACCCGAAACTCTGCTCGTTATCAGGGTAATAACTCTAATCACGGACACGGTACTATATCCGATTGATTGAAACTGATCCAACGGATGTTTAAGTGCTGCCTGTATACGGCTATACTTTGTTATACTTTGTCATTCGTTGTGAGTTTTGATCTCGTGATTATCGTTAAAGTTGAATTGAGTAATACACTAATACGAGTTCCATTGTAGCTAGAAATTAGAACTTGTAACCAGGGAACTACTAAGCTAGAATACTTAGCGATTAAGTAAACTTAATAGTTAAGGAAAACTTAGTGGTTAAGTAAACTTAGTAGTTAAGATAACTTAGCGGTTAAGAAACCTTAATAGATAAGTTAAACTTAATCAGCTAAGTAAGATGAATTAATCAGTTAAGTAAGATTAATTAAAGTTAAGTATGATTAATTAAGTTAAGTATGATTAATTAATCAGTTAAGCGAGATTAATTAAGCTAAGCGAGATTAATTAAGCTAAGCGAGATTAATTAAGCTAAGTAAGATTAATTAAGTAAGTAAATTAAACACCTAAATAGATATACATGAAAATAAATATATATGAGATAGATAACATCAAAGGAAGGTGCAAGGAAGGTATAAGCAGATATATATATGGGTTGGAAGCTTCCTAGAAAATGTATAGGTAACTTCCTAGAAAAGCTATATGAAATTTCCTAGAAATTTCATATTTCCTACCTATAAATAGGAAGCTTAGGATTAATTTTTCTTTGCTCATTTCTTCTATTCTTCTCTCTCTATACATTGGTGTTCTAACCAATAATCACCGATGCGATATTCTGTCTGATCGATTCGGGAACCAACTAACGAATGCCAAAGTGCTATACTTTGTGAATTTTGTTAGGATTCTGAAACGAATGCCAAAGTGTTGTCTAAACAAAGACTATACTTTGTGAATTTCGTTAAGATTCTGAAACGGATGGCAAAGCTCTGTCTAAATAAGACTATACTTTGTGAATTTCGTTAAGGTCCTGATCTCGTGACCATCGTTAGGTTTGATATGGTTTTACACTAAAACGTATTCCACTCTGTTAAACCATATGTTTAACTATCAGAAAACTCCAAACTATACACTTACAATCAAACAAGATGCTTAATCATCAGAAGATTCAGAACTGTAAAGTAGATGCTTGTTTAATCAAGACTATATGCTAACAAGGTGAGTCATTCTCTTTTTATCAACTGTTTTACTAAACCTCAATTTATTTTCAAAAGTTATAATTACAGGGATTAAGTCGTGGTTATCTTGAATCACTGGCAAGTGGGGTATTGTGCACATTACTAATTTCTCACGGTTAGGTAAACAAACCTAACTGTGATAATCATCACTACTTGGGTGAAAGGACCCAATAGTGGTATGACCATCGTCACCAGGGTGTGACACGGCGCCAGATAACAATAAGATAGTAGCCATTGTAATCGCTCTTATGCTGTAATCTATAACAATGTGTCATTTTTGTACAAACTGAATGAACTCACCAGTATTTCCTGCTGACCAAATGTTTTTAAAACGCGTTTCAGGTAATTACAGTAGATCGGAATAAGAGTTGGATACGGCACCAAAAGGCTTACAGAAGTGGCTTAATTTATCAATTAAATTAAATTAAGAAAAGTTGTTTTATGTATTTGGGTTTATCCCATATTAAAGCTACCTTTCAAAACATGCTTTTATCCCATCTATTTAATAAATAAAATCCGGTGTTTTCTAAACTCTGATATTTTTCCTAACTCACGGTCCTGATGAAATTTCCGCTGCACTACTTTTCTAAATAACCACCGGTACCACTGAACTGGTTCGCGGCTCCCGATTCCGTCCAGGGTGGGGTCGGGGGTCGTGACAGAAGTGGTATCAGAGCCACTTGTTTAAGAAATTAGGTGTTGTAATAAAATACCTAAGTTTAAACGAAGAGTTAGGAACTTGATATTTTCTGGTAGCACTCAGGATAGTATTTAGACTTGAACTTAAGAAAGATGCCTTAATATGAGCTTCAAGATGAGCTACTTGTATAAGTATAATGTGATAGATATTGGTATGCCGTAAGAATAATGATTAGAACATTGCAAAGTACGATAAATAAGCAATAACACTTAATTGCTGTTCATTCTTGTTTATTGATACTACTTGGTAGGGATGGCAATCAAACCCGAACCCGCTGGGTAAACCCGAAACCCGACACATTTGGGACGGGTTTGGGGTCGGTTAATCGGGTTTGGGACGGGGTTGGGAATAGTTTTTATTTTTTTCATGGGTTTGGGACGGGTTTGGGATTTAGTGATATACCCGTTTACCCGACCCAATTACCCGATAAAGTGTACCCGTTTACCCGATTGTATACCCGATATAATTTCTTTTATATTATTAAATATGTAAATATATGATACATCCTTTTTTACACATATAGGTATTCTATTCTATATACATTGTAGTTATTTGATATATATTTTTATAATGACAATACAAAATGTAACCGGTTAGTAGTTACCCGATAAATACCCAATGGGTTTTGAGATGAGTATACCCAACGAGTAATCTTTTTAAATTAACGGGTTTACCCGAAACCCACGGGTATACCCGATACCCGATGGGTATTTACCCGCTAGAAACCCGACGGGTTTTGGGACGGGTTTGGGACAAGCTTATCTAACCGGGTTTGGGTTTGGGATTGCCTAAACCCGTCCCAAACCCGACCCATTGCCATCCCTACTACTTGTTCTAGAATAAGAAATGTTATGGGAATATAAATTTCCTTGATTCTGGATAAAAGCCTTAATAAAAGAGGCGCTTTTAAAATCTTGAAAAGATACTATTTATGGGAAACATAATAATTACCTCTCCGGTGAGAACCTGGCAAGATGAGGTTACCTCTCTGACTAGAACCGGGTAAGAAGGAGTATAATATGTCAAACAAGTGACAAAATTCCCTAAATAGTACCATGACCTGATGTCTTACTTGTTTTTGGAAAAATCAATCTGTTAAATACATTGACCTTATGAATGGTATGTATGATTATATAGATATGTATATCTATAAGGAATTCCAAAAGCCATAATGATTGACAATTTAAAATAAATCACGAACATAAGTGTCAATAATAATTCTAGATTTCTTTATCAGGAATCTCTTGCATATATCTATAATTCTGATATCAAACATTATTTCGTTTGATCATCTACCTCGTAACTCGTGCGACAATATAAACAATGGAAACCCTTTAAGTTGGGACGCCATCAAAAGTATAAGAATTTCCAATGCGTTACCATAGACTATTAACGCAAGTAAGAAGCATGTAAAGTTGTGCTAGTGCACAAGAAAACACATGAAACTTAAATTATACGTCCACAGACGTCGAAGTATATCACACACGACTTTCAAGGCAAGACCTTTGGAAAATATAATTGGGCATGACGACACCAATGCGAATCCCGTCAGTGGAAGAACTACTAATAAAAAAGCAGCACTTGGCCACGTGATCCTACAAATGACATGAATCTTGCTGAGGTACGATAGAACAAGATTTCACAACAATCGGTGCATAGTCTAATCCAATTCTTGACGCTGCAAAAGAAGTCACATACCTTTACAATCCCCCTATTTCATTTTATTCGACATTCTCTGGTAATGTCACTTAACAACGGTTATCACACAAAATTCCAGATAAAATTCTTAAATTCCTTTTGTTAAAATTCAGACCTCTGCACATAGTATATAGACTTTTGCATTTCTACCCTCCTAATAGTCATCATGAGGATTTCTTTCATAATCGCGAATATTTATTTGGTTGTTTCATTTCTTGGTAAATCCACACGTTACACATGCACTGTTTGTTGCGCATGTGGCTAGTTTGAATTATGAAGACCATAGGAAGGCTTCATTCCAATTTGTTGTTTTATTAAAACTCAAATATCGTTCCGCTATACTTGATCTTTGCATTGTAAACCGCGTTTTTTGCAAAACGATGACTCTTTGATATCGAATCGATGAATTTCTTGAAAAACTTGATTTTCTTTTGAATGGTATACATGGTTTTTGTTGTGACCATGTCAGAACTTTCTTATTGATACATGAACTCGTTGTGTTTAAACCAAGTTCCATTGTTTGAACTTGCTCGCAATACGTATTCAATTCAAGGTTCCGTATGATAGATTAAGGTCATCATATTCGAATTAATCCCAACAAGCCCTTCAATTACTTTGAACCATAACAAGCTTGTTTGGTCTTCAACTTCATTAAATCGTTTCTTTGATCACGATCACCTTGTGGTGACGTTTTCACAAAATTGAAGCTTGCGCTAATCTCGTTTGCACACTTCATATACGGATTTAATTATTTATTTATTTATATTGAATCCTCTTTGTTGGTTTATCCTATAAAAGCAATCTTAACACAATCGTGTGCTAAGATAATGATACACAAATTCATGTCATATTTCAGTGTATCTCTTAATGGTTCTTACAGCATCAATCGAGCCTTTCGTGATATTTATTGCTTTATCATCTTCAATCGAAAAACATTATTCAATTGTTTCAATTTCAATCGAAAATCCTACTAGATTTGTTTGAAACAAAACATTCGGACTTACTTCATTTGATTTAAAACATGGTGAACTCGTCCAGTCACCGCTATTATTATTTCGATCACTACGACACCTTGTGGCGTTGGTATAGACTTGTAGCTTGAGCTAATCTATATATACCTTTCGCTTGACTCATCCTTGAAAGTGATCTTAATACAACTATGTGTTAAGACAATGATACACTAAACTATGTTGTATATCGGTGTATCCTTGTAAATTCGATAAATGTCAACCCATTGATTTTTCTCATATCATAATTCAATAGTTGACAAATCATTTTCGTACTTCTATTTCATTCGAGCTTGTTGATTCTGAGACTTCCTCAGTTGACAATCAAAGTAAGTTTTCTGTTGACAGTGAATTCTATTGTTTCTAAAAATCATTCACAACTTGTAAACATTCACATCTATTGATCATATATCTTTTTGACTTAAACCTAATCACCTTGGAAACTATATCATTTCATCTCATTCATTTGACATTGACTTCTTGAACTAATTCAGTTGAACCATTGAGCCCTATTTATTGTAAAAAAACGTATTCATCTTAAAACTATTCTTATTGACTAAGACGTGACATAACTCTAAAAGAGATATCGTAGCCCAAATCTCGAGGACGAGATTTAAAACAAGGTGGGGAGGATGTAACGACTCTCCTAGGACCCTTAAGGTAACCTGAAACGCTCCTAAATACACCCCGAGTGCGAGAAACGGACCCGAAATACCTTCGTGCTTGGAGAAATCAAGAAAAACAAGATTTTTAGTTCGCTCGCGGGCCGCGTAAGAGTTAAGCCAAGCATACGTGGGCCGCGACAGCAATGTAAACTACCGGATAACGATCAAGGCCATGTGGCATGACACGTGTCGAAACCTCTGATGACTCAGCCGACCTAGACTTCCTCGCGGGCCGCGTAGATGTTCCTTCGAGTTTACGCGGGCCGCGACACGCCCCATTTCCAGCCCTATAAATAAGGAGTTCGAGTTCAGTTGAAAGTCGCTCAATTCTTTTCTTCTTTTAGCTTCTATTATAGCAAAGGAATAGCTCGGGTAATATACTCTAAAACCCGAAACTCTGCTCGTTATCAGGGTAATAACTCTAATCACGGACACGGTACTATATCCGATTGATTGAAACTGATCCAACGGATGTTTAAGTGATGCCTGTATACGGCTATACTTTGTCATTCGTTGTGAGTTTTGATCTCGTGATTATCGTTAAAGTTGAATTGAGTAATACACTAATACGAGTTCCATTGTAGCTAGAAATTAGAACTTGTAACCAGGGAACTACTAAGCTAGAATACTTTGCGATTAAGTAAACTTAATAGTTAAGGAAAACTTAGTGGTTAAGTAAACTTAGTAGTTAAGATAACTTAGCGGTTAAGAAACCTTAATAGATAAGTTAAACTTAATCAGCTAAGTAAGATTAATTAACCAGTTAAGTAAGATTAATTAAAGTTAAGTATGATTAATTAAGTTAAGTATGATTAATTAATCAGTTAAGCAAGATTAATTAAGCTAAGCGAGATTAATTAAGCTAAGTAAGATTAATTAAGTAAGTAAATTAAACACCTAAATAGATATACATGAAAATAAATATATATGAGATAGATAACATCAAAGGAAGGTGCAAGGAAGGTATAAGAAGATATATATATATATATATATGGGTAGGAAGCTTCCTAGAAAATGTATAGGTAACTTCCTAGAAAAGCTATATGAAATTTCCTAGAAATTTCATATTTCCTACCTATAAATAGGAAGCTAAGGATTCATTTTTCTTTGCTCATTTCTTCTATTCTTCTCTCTCTATACGTTGGTGTTCTAACCAATAATCACCGATGCGATATTCTGTCCGATCGATTCGGGAACCAACTAAAAAATGCCAAAGTGCTATACTTTGTGAATTTCGTTAGGATTCTGAAACGAATGCCAAAGTGCTGTCTAAACAAAGACTATACTTTGTGAATTTCGTTAAGATGCTGAAACGGATGCCAAAGCTCTGTCTAAATAAGACTATACTTTGTGAATTTCGTTAAGGTCCTGATCTCGTGACCATCGTTAGGTTTGATATGGTTTTACACTAAAACGTATTCCACTTTGTTAAACCATATGTTTAACTATCAGAAAACTCCAAACTATACACTTACAATCAAACAAGATGCTTAATCATCAGAAGATTCAGAACTGTAAAGTAGATGCTTATTTAATCAAGACTATATGCGAACAAGGTGAGTCATTCTCTTTTCATCAACTGTTTTACTAAACCTCAATTTATTTTCAAAAGTTATAATTACAGGGATTAAGTCGTGGTTATCTTGAATCACTGGCAAGTGGGGTATTGTGCACATTACTAATTTCTCACGGTTAGGTAAACAAACCTAACTGTGATAATCATCACTACTTGGGTGAAAGGACCCAATAGTGGTATGACCATCGTCACCAGGGTGTGACACGGCGCCAGATAACAATAAGATAGTAGCCATTGTAATCGCTCTTATGCTGTAATCTATAACAATGTGTCATTTTTGTACAAACTGAATGAACTCACCAGTATTTCCTGCTGACCAAATGTTTTTAAAATGCGTTTCAGGTAATTACAGTAGATCAGAATAAGAGTTGGATACGGCACCAAAAGGCTTACAGAAGTGGCTTAATTTATCAATTAAATTAAATTAAGAAAAGTTGTTTTATGTATTCGGGTTTATCCCATATTAAAGCTACCTTTCAAAACATGCTTTTATCCCATCTATTTAATAAATAAAATCCGGTGTTTTCTAAACTCTGATATTTTTTCTAACTCACGATCCTGATGGAATTTCCGCTGCACTACTTTTCTAAATAACCACCGGTACCACTAAACTGGTTCGCGGCTCCCGATTCCGTCCAGGGTGGGGTCGGGGGTCGTGATAGTTTTTGACTTGTAATATATCAGGATATCATCGATGAACACGATGACGAAGCGGTCTAGAAAGGGTTTACACATGCGATTCATTAGATCCATAAAGATTGCGGGAGCGTTAGTCAAACCAAAAGGCATAACAATAAATTCGTAATGACCGTAGCAGGTTTGAAAAGCGGTTTTGGGTATATCTTCCTCCTGGATTCGTAACTGGTGATAGCCTAAGAATAGATCGATCTTTGAGAAACACGTAGCACCTTGTAGTTGATTAAACAAATCATTGATTTGAGGCAAGGGATAGCGATTCTTGATAGTCAGCTTATTCAATTCCCTGTAGTCGATGCATATCCGGAACGATCCGTCCTTGTTTTTGACGAAAAGGACAGGCGCGCGCCAAGCAGAGGTACTAGGGTGAATGAAGCCTTTATCAAGTAGTTCCTGGAGTTGACTTGAGAGTTCGCGCATTTCAGAAGGAGCGAGATGATAAGGCGCTCTAGCAATAGGATTTGCTCTAGGAATGAGGTCGATTTGGAAATCGATATCACGAGTGGGAGGCAAACCAGGTAAATCGTCAGGAAAGACATTAGGGAATTCACAAACAACGGGAACATCTTTCACTCGAGTCTTTCCTTCCTTTTCCTCCGCTACTACGTTGTGCGCCAAGTAAGCTTGGTATTCCTTGCGGAGATACTTGCCAGCTTGGACACACGACATGAGTTGCAACTTCTTTGAAGCGACTTCTCCATAAACACACAATTGATCACCGTTCGCGAGAGAGAATCGAATCATTTTATTGAAGCTAACAATTTCAGGATGATTTTCCCGAAGGAAATCCATACCTACTATGACATCAAAGCTACCAAGTTGCATCGGGATGATATTGATCGGGAAAATGTGACCGTTGAGATCGAGAGTACAGTCACGCAAAACAGAACTAACTATAACGGTTCTTCCGGTGGCAACTTCTACTTCGAATGTTGATGGGAGGTTAACACACTTACGATTTATGAGCCTTTTGAATTCGAACGATACAAAACAATTATCGGCTCCAGTATCAAATAAATACGAAGCGTATATACCATTTACGGGAAACGTACCATTAACAACGTTGTTGTCTGCCTGAACCTGGCGGGCGTTGATGTTGAAGACGCGCCCGC
>JARYGA010001989.1:0-15114 GCA_030545235.1 Helianthus tuberosus
ATTCGAAATTAGCTTGCTAAAAACTCGAATATAATTAGTTTATAAGCTTAGCTTAAGCTTTATATATCTAGAGTGATTGGCTCGAGGTCAAAGTCTAAACAAGCCTACTATTATATATATAATTAAATATATTACTGTTTACATATATTTTTGACATAATATAAATTACATAGCCAGAGTAGTTTTTGAACGTTTTGAGCAAAAAAAAAAAAAAAACAAACAAAAAAACGCCAAAGTAGTTTTTTGAAATAAAAGTTTAAAATTCTGTGTAACATGTAACATACAAATATTCAACTTTTTTCATAAAAGAATCTTGTCGGCGCTTTTTTATATTTTTTGGCCGAAAATGTTGAAAAAACATATATATTACATGCCCTATTTTTTTACCAAAAAAAAAAGTTTACATAAGTTTTTTTAGAGTTTTCTTACCTTAAGTGGGTTTTCTTTCTAACCCTCCCTAATAATAACTATGGTTGCATAAATAATAAATATGCATACAAATAGAAAAATATATAATGATTAAATTTTGAATCAATAAATAATGAGTTTAGTTTCTTCAAGCATGTCTGAGCTCAAGTGTAGCTTGCTTACATGCAAATTGTTTGTACAATATGCCATTTTAGGTATCAACCATTAGATGACCAAAAAGTTGTATGTTTTGTGTGTTATTTAAATTTTCATGCACAGAAGTTGTAGTAGAAACTTATCTTGAATGAGAAAATGATGTGACAATTATATGTTACTGAGAATTATTTGACAAAATTCTGACCTTTACTCTTTATTCTTTTGTTTTACAGGGTGTTTCTTGTGATATTTTTGATGGATTTTGGTACGTGACAGACTTAAACATTGGCTCCATCCATGATAACTCCCTTACATGTGCTCCAGATGCTAGATTTAGTCCCCATTTGTTCCAACTCAAATACCTAAAATCGCTAGCATTTTTCGATTGTTTTTCCACCCCACCGAATGCATTTCATTCTGGCAACTGGTCTGCGTTTTCGGGTAGTCTAGAGTCTCTAGAGTTCCGGTCAAACCTTGGTCTGACCGGACCCATTCCAGCCACTTTTGGTCAACTCGAAAGGCTTCAATCGTTAGTGCTAATCGAAAATGGATTATCTGGTGGATTACCGGACAACATTGGTAACTTGCGACGTTTGAAAAGATTGGTTTTATCTGGGAATCGGTTCACGGGTAAAATCGGAGATTGTTATGGTTATTTAAGTGAGTTATTGATCATGGATTTGAGTAGAAACTCATTTTCTGGGAGGTTACCTTTGACTTTTGGAGGGTTGACTTCTCTCTTGAAGCTAGACTTGAGTGAAAACCAATTAGAAGGGAATATTCCAAGTGAGATTAGCAATTTGAAGAATCTAACACTATTGGATCTTAGTAACAACAACTTTTCTGGTGGGTTGACTAAGTCAATACAAGAAATGAGTTCATTACAAGAGTTGGTTTTGTCAAGAAACCCTATAGGTGGTAATCTCATGAATATTGAGTGGCAAAATCTTCAAGGGCTTGAGGTTTTGGATCTTTCAAGCACACGGTTGACGGGTGGGGTCCCGGAATCCTTTTCTCGGATGAAAAGGCTAAGATTTTTGGGTCTTAATTGCAATAATCTCTCGGGAAATATTACACCAAAATTGGCCGAACTACCCCATTTGAGTTCGTTATATGTATATGGAAACAACCTTACGGGAGAGCTCAAATTCACTCAAGGGTTTTATGTTAAAATGGGAAGGCGATTTGGGGCTTGGAATAACTCGAACTTGTGTTTCCCAATTGGTTTGATGCCAATGAGATTTGGCCCGTTTGGGGTAAAGGCATGTCAAGAAGTCACGTTAACTGAGGTTAGTCTTGGTGATTCTGGTTTGAAGTTGGGTCGTGAGAATCGAAATCTTGATCTTGATTCTCATTACCAAACTTCTTATAGCTTCTCTAAAAACAAGTTCAATAGGATCTGTCTGATTTGGTATGTGTTTACGACAATTATGCTCTTCATGTAATGATTACTAATCTTATAATGTAATATGAACCCGCTTTTAACATGAGTTAGGGTATGGCCGAACTATTTTTAGGTGCCATGACCGACGTCTATGATCCTCTACTTGTCATGGGCCGGTTAATAGACAACTTGTTGTCCGGTGCGACGCTTACTTTGTAGATGCTAACATCACATAATACTTTGTGAATCAAACAAAATTATATGTGGATGTAGGTGTGTATGGGGTGTGAAAAAGTGTTTGCATTTGTGTGGATCTAATGGGAATAGAATGAGCCATGGGTGGGAAAATTCACATTCCTGTAGGAATTATTAGAATGCAGCTAGACGCTATAGGTGGTGGAGTTTAATGCAATGTGTGGCTACATCTACACGTTAACATTTGTGTTGCTTTCTGGACCATTTAGGCATGTGAAGAAGTTGTCAAATATAAATGCACTTTATTTCCAAAAACACTTTTTGATAATTGATAGCAAAATAAGAAATAATCGGAGCAGTAATTTATAAAGTTGGGTTTTTTTCTCGGATCGGTGTATATGCGTTATTGCCTAGTGGATATGGATATGATCGGGTTGTTCCGCTGGTGGTATGATGATACTCCAATAGTCTGTCAGTGATCCAAATTTAACGTTAAAAAAACCACAAACGTCAAAATCAAAGGTAAACATGTAGTGAGAGAGAAAATGAATAGCTCAAGATTTATATCAACTATATCAGACTTTCAATAATTTTGCTAGCTAAATAGATGTTAGCAAAAAAAAATAACCACATCGACATTCTTGTCGTTCATTGATATGAACGAGCTGCAAAACAGAACCACACCCAATGGCGAGGAATGGTAAGAACACCAACACATGGTCAAAAACGGTGAAAACCACCCTTATTGGATCGTCTTATAAACCTTTTGTTTTAAAATTATTGTTTTAAAGTTTACAAAACACATATTCTAAAAGTATCAACTATGACTTAAATAGTAAAACAGAAACTAAATTGTAGAAACCCAAAAATAAAAGTTTTAATAAATAACATTCATTTTGTAGACAATTAACCCTATTCAATTCATTTAAAACATTTGTACTAAGGCTGGAGGGTGTGGGGCGCCACCCCGTCAACTCAGCCACTATAGCGCCCCTAAGAGCATTCACATCCTAACCATTAAATTATGTGAGGAGGTGTTTTTATATTATAAAGGGTATAAAAAGTGGTTGTGAGTAGAGGAGAGAAAAAATGTTACTGTTCATCTGTATATTTGGGGGGACACTGTTCACCCGTTATAATTTTTTAATATATTTTGAAAGTGGTTGTGAGTGGAAGTGAGAGAAAAATGTAATGATAATATTATTTAATTGAAAGGAGAGAGAAAAAATATTTGTTTTTAGTGGAAATATATTGATATAGGAGTTGTTTTTTAGTGGAATGTATGTATAATTTGATGGATTGGATGTGAATGCTCTAAGGGCTCCATCACCACACCGTCCATTTTAAGAGGGGGGCGCCATAGGTGAGGCGCTAGCATGGTAACGAGAAGGTTAAAGTGTTCAGGTGGAGTCCACAACTTGTAAACCAATCAATTTTTTTTTTAATTTTGTTTAATAGGGGGCCCCATCCACACCCTGCAAATTAAAGGGGGGCTCCATGGCTGACGTGGATCCTACGTGGACATGATAAAGCCCCATGAGGCTCCAACCACACCCTATAGCCTAACAGAAACAATATATATTTGAATGAAGTAAATGGTATTGATTGTAGGGCCGTTCCAATGTTTTTGTAAACTCTAAGAGGACTACGAAATGGAGGCCCTTTTGCAAAACATACAGAGATTAATAGAAAAATTAGCTGCTAAAGTTAACCTACGTTTAGTAATTAGCCCTAATTTTGCCCATAAATATTCTCCTCCAATCCCGACAGACCCGACGCCATGAGTGATTACCGTTAGTGATAGCCGATAACCTAGAAAATCGAACGAGCAGGTTGCGATAGGAGGTAGGAACGATAACTGCGGCTCAATTTTAGGGATTTTTGGCGCTAATTCACGGAATTCGGATGAGGCCGAGTGGTAGATGGTTGCTACAGACTGAAGTTATGTATGTGGTTTAATTTTGAAACTAGGTCTTGAATGTGGGCATTTTTTTCCTAAACAGTTTTTATTTGTGTAACTTTATTAAAAAAAACATCGTTAATTTCGTTTTTTATTTGAGTCTGATACATATACAATATATAAAACTTTACTAAAAATTGAAGGCCCTTGATTTTTGGTTGCCCTAGGCCCGTGCCTAAATTGTTAAGTCTAACGGGTCGGCCCGGATTGTAACTGTGGCTCTTCTACTTTGCCTTGGCGTGTTAAAAATCATTTTACTTTAAACATGCAAATTTAAGCTAGGTTAAACTTTTTCTTGTGTGTTAAGAAGAAAAAAACAAATACGTATCTAGAAGCGTGGTTAATATAATAAGAAATTTAAATAGAAG
Source organism: Helianthus tuberosus (assembly GCA_030545235.1). NCBI lineage: Eukaryota > Viridiplantae > Streptophyta > Magnoliopsida > Asterales > Asteraceae > Helianthus > Helianthus tuberosus. Next base: position 4,472 of record JARYGA010001989.1, read on the forward strand.
ACTCAAGACTATGAGAATCATATAAGCATATATACTTAGTGTATGAAAAATTATCACATAGTGAGATAGTGATGTAATTAATTTGTGTGTCACATTACAAGTGTCTTCGACTTATACATGGTTATGTGTTAAACGTATTGGACTATATTATGTCTTTTACCATTTCACAGAACATCACTCTACTCTATAAGTACATTGTTTTATAATATTAAAAAATATATAAAAGCCCTATAATTTATATCTAGATTGATTTGTATATAAAAAGGTGTACATGCATATAAAATTTACTAATAGCCGTTAAAAACTTAACGAACTAATTCACGAATGCTCTTTATTTGAAATTTTTATTATGAGTTGTTTAACAAATTCTATTTATATAAAGAGTAAATTGCCATTTTAGTCCATTAGGTTTGGTCCAAATTGCCATTTTAGTCTAAATAGTTTTTTTTTTCTCCTCTAGGTCCCTGACTTTTCCATTTTCTTGTCATTTTGATCACATTGCCTAACTCAGTCTAAAAATCTGGTTATAACCAAGGGTATTTTTGGCATAACTGTTGTGTAGTGATAACCAGGGGTAGTTTACAACATAATTTATAAACGTCATAATAATTTAATGACAAAAATACCCCTGATTATAACCTAGTTTTTAGACTGAGTTAAGCAATGTGATCAAAATGACAAGAAAAAGGAAAAGTCAGGGAACCAGAAGAGAAAAAAAAAAACTATTTGGAGTAAAATGGCAATTTGGACAAAAACTCAGGGACTAAAATGGCAATTTACTCTTATATAAAATATTTTTTTTTAGCGTTTATGTAGAGCTTTTTTTTTTTTTTTTTACTATCAGTAATCATTAAAATCTGTTCTATCTAAATTTTTTTTTCTTTTCTTTTTCTTCGTGAAATAATACCTGCACAAATGTACAAATTACATAAACAAACAATAGTAAAAATTATTGATAAAAGTACTTTACGGTGATATTTACAGTCATTTCTAGTATTTAGTTGTTAAACAATCAGATATTTAATACAGAATCAATTATAAATAAAGAACTGTAAAAAATTCACATACATTTATACGCAATACATGAGAGGTGATTACATTGAGTAAATAAGAGAAATAAGAAGGGTGATAAAACCTTCTTACAAACTAAAACATATATGAATCACGGTTGACACCTATGTCAAGAGTTGTTAAGGTACAACTCTTTAGAGAAAGAGGGTCATGCATGTTTGCATAACTCTTATTCTAATTATTTATGGTATTTAATTGTTAAATAATTTGAGATCTACCGGCCCACAAAATTCTAGCATGTAGGCTATGTGGTGGGATTTTTTATTGGTTTTGATTGGTTTTTTGTTGAACCCATTCTACAAATTTTCCAAGGTTTTTGTGTTATACGCTTACGTGTTGTTTCCCGACTGATTCTTTTTTGCATACATCTAGTTTTAAAGGTTGACATGTCTAACACATGCTTACGTGTAACGTGTCGTTTCCCGGGTGATTCTTTTTAGAGTTATAAATGCCTGGTTGGTTCCTGTGGTTTGCGAAAATTGCAGACTTGGTCCCAAGGGTTCACTAATTACACACTTGGTCCCAATTGTTGCAATTTTTAAACTCAGTTGGTCCTTATCACTACCTCATTGGCTGTTTATTGTTATTATTATTATTATTATTATTATTATGTATATTAAGATATTTTAATATAATTTTAAGAAGAAAATCTATTGCAGACTTTTTAATTTGGATTATCTTTTTTTTCTTCCAGAAATTGGCTACATGTATATCAATTGGAAATTGTAGGTTTAAATCAAAATCAATGATTGTTTTCCCGATTATAAACTCATCATTATCATTATACTTGTATATACACACACTTAATACAACCAAGATACGTATACAAACTTGACCAATAAAATGTTCTTTACAGTCTTATTCTTTGCTCGAAGTAGAAAAAAAAAAAAAAAAAAAAAAAAAAAAAACCCCAACACACTTGACACAAAAAAATCCAAACGTGAAGGGCTCTCTCAATGGCACATATTCATAGCAACATTTATTATATGATTCTATATATGCATAAAATTTATATTTTTTATGTATAAAATTTAATATAATGTATATATGTGTGGGCCCTCGGGGGGCAAAAATGAAAGTGCACTAATTTTAACGTTATTTTACTAATTTCGTGAAAATAACGTTAAAAAGCGAGAGACGGTTAATCATGCATCATGTGGTGGCGTTGATAGCCGAAAGACAAGGGGGTACATGCACTAATCGGCTTTTGTCCCAATTGTTGAGTGTTATGTGCCTTTTGTCCAAGGCTTGATACAAAACTACTATCGAGCCGGAGGTGTCACTGGAAGCAGCCTCTCTATTCCTATGGGATGGAGGTAAGGTTGTCTATATCTTACCCTTCTAAGACACTACCTTAGCTTTGCTATTGGTGAGATTTACTGAGTATGATGATGATGATGTGCATAAAATTTAGTTGGCATATTCAAAACTTCTAGGTTATATCATCCGTATACATATATCCTTATAGCAACATTTATTATATGATTCTATATATGCATAAGATTTAGTCGGCCCATTCAAAACTTCTAGGTTATATCATCCGTATGCAACCTTCACCTGCCACCTTGTCTCTATACGTAGCATGCCATTGCGTTTCCCTCACCACTTACACTTAGATTTTCCGTATCTATTTGTCTCTATATCCACCTATATATACATACACATTCACTTCAATATTTACACAACCTTATTCTTTCTTTTTTTAAACTCAAATGGCTTTCTTGTCTTCTTTCAAAACTCCATCATCGTCATGGAAGCTCTTCATGTTGATCTTTCTGATGACCCTTCTTGTGAACCAGAGCTTTTCAAGTAGCCGTGGGGAGATGACAACATCACCCAAACGCCATGAGAAATCTGCCGCGAACTTTGCTACCAAGATACCCGAGTTGTTTCTTGGTATGCTGCCTAAGGGGAACCCTACCCCTCCTTCGGGTCCTTCAAGGTCACACAATTAGCGTGGAAATGACACCCCTATCAAGAAGTGAAGCATATATACATTGTATGTATAGATAATTGATGCAGAATTAAGATCCTCCCTTTGGATCATTGTCTTGTTATATATAGATTAATTGAAAGCTTGTAAGGGATAATGTAACTGTAAAATTTAAATAAATGAAGACGGGGTTATAAGATTAGGCAAAAGATCAAATACAAATAATCTTAACATACTAAACATACAAATTGAAGGAAAACCCAAAAAGACAAGGTGACATTTTTGTAATTACCACCAACTATCAAAGTTACAACCAAAAATACCTAAAAAAACACAAAAAAAAATTTTAACATTTTTTATTAAAAAATCGCTACATTTCGTTAGCAAAAAAAAAAAAAAAAGTTTTTTTTTTTTTTTTTTTTTGCTGCTACTAAAAGTAGCGATTTTTTAATAAAAAATGTTAAAAAAATAAAATAAAATAATTTGTGTGTTTTTTTTTTTATTTTTTTAGATTTTTTTAGGTTTTTTGGGGGTTTAGTTTTTAGCATTTTAGCTTGGGTGGGGGGGGGGGGGTTAGGTTTTTATTAGGTTTTTGGGGGGTGGGGGGGGTAGGTTTTTTTAAGGTTTTTGGGGGGTGGGGGGGGTTTAGGTTTTTTTTGGGAGGGGGGGAGTGGTTAGGTTTTTTTAGGTATATTTGTAGAGTAACTTTGATAGTTATTGATAATTACAAAAGTTATTGATAATTACAAAAATGCCACCTTGTCTTTTTGAGTTTTCCTTCAATTTGTATGTTTAGTATGTTAAGATTATTTGTACAAGAACTTTACCCATAAGATTATATGTTCTTATTTTCTTACACTTGGCCATCACGGAACCACCCCAGTGGCCTTAAACCTCGATAAAAAAAGAGAGAGAAATAAATTAATATGCATGGTAAAAATAAGAAAGTTGTAGATGATAATATAATTTTAAAGCATTCATAATGAAATTCTTTCCTTTTATATAGTTTAATTAAAATATGTATATTTATCCCTGAAATTTGTTCACTTAAAAAAATATACATATGAATAGTAATATTTTCTTTTTCCTCCACTCATAACCACTTTTATAATATACAGAACCCACTCACATAAAAATGAAGAATGTGATGTGAATGCTGTGATGAGAACTCGAGAGAGGAGACGAGACGAGATGTGGGGAAGATATATAGTTCCGATGTACATGCGGGAATGTATAAGCAAATTTCGATTTAGGGAAATTTGAAGAAGAATAACTTGTTTGAGTTATTTTTCTTTAGAGTAAATTACAAGTTTTGTCCTTTATGTTTACACCAAATTGTAGGCCCTATCACTGTTGCAGAAATCGGCCTAGGTGGCCGATTAATCGGCGCCTAGGCGCTAGGCGGTTGGCTACTGATTAATTTTAAGCTAGTCGGTGGAATTAATCGGTTTTGGTCAAAGTCGGTCGTAGGCGGTCCTAGGCGGTGAAAATCGGTCCTAGGCGGTCAAAAATCGGATTAATCGGACTATATTAATCGGTCCTAGGCGGTCCTAGGCAGTCCTAGGCGGTCCTAGGCGGTCAAAATTGGTCAAAATCGGTCAAAATCGAACCATACTATCTGAAACTTGAAGTATTTATGTGAATTTTGAAGTATTATTTTTATATTATTGGGTATATATATATAATTTTGAAAAAATACATATAAAAATCCCATTCCGATTAATCCCGATTAATCCCTAGGCAGCACCTCACCGCCCGACTAGCGCCTAGCGCCTTCTACAACATTGGGCGCTATCCTTTAGCGCAAAAATTTGCAAGTTTTGTGATTTATGTTTCAAAATATTGCACGTTTTAACCTTTAGGACAAACTCAGTTAGATTTTTTAATTAATTATGATCATGTGCCATGCACATGAGGGTATTCTTGTCATTTTACCTCCCTAGGGACTAATGAGTAAATAACTTAGTATTCAAGGGACTAGCTGTGTAAGAAATAAAAAATAAAATACAAATATTAAAAAAGCTGAAATCTATCTCTCTCTGACTCTCTCTCCATATCTCTTCTCTCTCTCTCATTCTCCTCTCCCTCCTCCCCTACCCCCCCCCCCCCCCTCTCTCTCTCTCTTCAACCTGTTGATGACTTTACATCGTTCAACCTGTACCCATAGCCAAACATCACCAGATTTGATCAAAATCCCAATTTCCCCAAAATATATATCTTAACGAAATTAATAAAATTGCTTACACAAGACTGTTTATGATGAGTTCACCTATCATCTTCTTTCAGTATCCTGCTAATTTTACAGCAAACTAGAAACAAAAAAGGATTGTGAAATCTTGTTAAAATTTATTCACATCTATACAAGAATTAATTAACCTAACTCAAAACACTAGATATCAGTAAAAAAATCGATAAATCCCCAAATAATTTATATACATCAATGTAAACCCAGACCAAAATCTCATTTTACACCGTCAACTGTGTCGATGGTGTTGGGGATCATAAGTCATATTTGCAGCGGATTCATGAGATGTGGTTGGGTTCTTGTTTGTGAGTGATCCGAATTGGATTTCCATAGCTGCGAGTTATGCACGGAAGTAAGACATAGCGTATATGGTCTCGGGGTTCATTAACACTAGAGACATGGAAATGAAAGAAATTCCGACCGACGTTTTCCCAGAGGATCTACTTAGACTATCACCCGAACATAAGGAGGAACTCAGAATTCATCTTAGACTAGGAACAACACCAATTGTTACATCACAAAGTTAAGACTAATGTAGTAGTTGATGCCTTAAGTCATAAGTTTCATAAGAAGCCGAAATAAGTAAGTGCTCTTAGATTAGATTGCGGATAGATAGGAATGAAGAAGGATGTAGCAAGTTACAAGTATTTATTTTATTAGCAATTTAAAACTAAACATTTGAAATCCTTTAGGTTTACCTCAACGACATCAGTATGGAAATAAGATTGAGAATAATGGATATTGTTACCAAATTACCCAAAACAAGGAAGACACAATCTGGGTGATTGTGGATCGACTAACCAAGTCTGCTCAATCCCTACCAATAAAGGAAACCCTTTAGTATAAGACACTTAGTTAAGTTATATGAAGATGAAATAGTCTCATTACATAGAATCCCGTCATCTATTGCATCAAATCAAGATAGTCACATTACTTCTCATTTCTGGGAAATTTTAACCCGACTTATTTTGAGCAGTATGAAGGAACACTGCAAAGATAGGAAGACATGCTAAGTGCATGTGCGATAAATAGGACTATCATTTATCACTCATCAGATTCTTAAATAATTGGTCTACAAGTATTAGTGTTAACCATTTAAAACACTTTATGGATGATAGTATCATCCAGTATGTTAGACATACATATGAGAGAAGCAACTATCTGGCCATGAGATCAGCAAACCATTGAAATTTAAATCAGAGAAAGGATATCACTAAAAGTCTCTCTGTATTTGGAAAGGAAAGTTAAGTCCGAGGAATGTCAAACCATTAAAGTAACTAAGCAAAATGAACCAATAGCCTATCAGCTAAAATTTCTAGAAGAAATGGCAAGTATACATGATACATTTCATGAAATACTTAGAAATCTTTAGTTATACCTCTTCAAGATATAGAAGTAAATGCAATTTTAATCGAAAGACATTATCAGCCAATTATGAGAATTCCAAAAACATACAAGATTAGTTCTGGTCAGGGTTAAGTAGGACTTAAAGCGTGGACAAGAAAATACTTGGGTATCGAAGATAAGACAGAAGTATCCTTACTTCTTCCAGTAAATCTCGAGGACGAGATTTTAATTAATGTGGGGAGGATGTAAGGACCTGCAAAAATGTCCCACAACACTCCGTAAGTGGAAACCCGGACCCCTAAAACCCAAATCTTTGTGAAAAATCAATAAAATCCAATTTTATCTATCTCTCGCGGGCCGCGTAAGAGTTAACCAAAGCTTACGCGGGGCGCGACAGCTTGAAGAATTCCGGATAAGATTGAGGGACAAGGGTCATCCACGTGTCACGACCACGCCATGACTCAGCAACCTTCAGTCCGACCCAGACTCCCTCGAGGGTCGCGAAGGAGAAGCCGATGGGCTTCGCGGGCCGCGCCGCGTCCCAATGTCAGCCTATATATTGAGACTTTCAGTTTCATTTCAAATCGTTCAATTCTTTTCTTTCTCTTGTTCTGTCATTCTAATGTCAGAACTTCTAAATCCCGACACTCTGCCCGTTATTAGGGTAATAACTCTAATCACTGACACGGTACTATATCCGATCGATTGAAACCGATCGAACGGATGTTTAAGTGCTGCCAGTACTTGGCTATACTTTGTCATTCGTCGTGAGGGTTTTGATCTCGTGATTATCGTTAAAGTTGAATTAAGTTAATACACTAATACGAGTTCCATTAGAAATTGGAACTCATAATCAGGAAGCTGTTAAACTAGAATACTTAGCAATTAAGTAAACTTAATGATTAAGTAAACTTAATGATTAAGTAAACTTAATAGTTAAGGAAACTTAGTGTTTAAGTAAACTTAATGGTTATGTAAAACTTAACAGTTAAGAAAACTTAGCAGTTAAGAAAACTTAGCGGTTAAAAAACTTAATAGCTAAGGAAACTTAACAGGAAAGGAAACTTAGCAGTTAAGCAAGCTAAGTAAGTTAATTAATCAGCTAATTACGTTATTTAATTAATCGGCTAAGTAAATTACTTAATTAAACCATTAAGGAAAATTAATCAGTTAAGTATGATTAATTAATCAGTTAAGCAAGATTAATTAAGCTAAGCAAGATTAATTAAGCTAAGTAAGATTAACTAAGTAAATTAAACACCTAAATAGATATACATGAAAATAAATATATATGAGATAGATATATATGAGGAAGGTGTAAGAGGATATATATGTGGGTAGGAAGCTTCCTAAAAAACGTATAGGTAACTTCCTAGAAAAGTATATAGGAAACTTTCTGAAAATTTCATATTTCCTACCTATAAATAGGAAGCTTAGGATTCATTTTTCTTTGCTCATTTCTTCTATTATTCTCTCTATACGTTGGTGTTCTAACCAATAATCACCGATGCGATATTCTGTCCGATCGATTCGGGAACCAACTAACGAATGCCTAGGTGCTGTCTAAACAAGACTATACTTTGTGAATTTCGTTAAGGTTCTAAAACGAATGCCAAAGTGTTGTCTAAACAAGACTATACTTTGTGAATTTCGTTAAGGTTCTGATCTCATGACCATCGTTAGGTTTGATTTGGTATAACACTAATACGTATTCCACTCTGTTAAACTAAATGTTTAACTACCAGAAACTCTACACTATACACTTACAATCAAAATAGATGCTTAGTTATCAGAAGACTTAGAATCAGGAGGCTTGGTAAATCAAGACTATATGCTAACAAGGTGAGTCATTCTCTTTTTATCAAAAGTATTTTACAATACCTCAAATTATTTTCCAGTTATATTTTACAGGGGTAAGTCTTTGTTATCTTAAATTACTGGCAGTAAGTGGGGTATTGTGCACATTACTATTATCCTCTCTCGTTTAGGTGGACGAACCTAAACAGAGATAATCATCATTATTGGGTGAAAGGACCCAATAGTGGTATGACCATCGTCACCAGGGGGTGTCACTGGACCAGATAATTATAAGATAGTGACAATTGTAATCGCTCTTAGTCCTGTAAATTATAACAATGTGTCATTTTGTACAAAAATTAATGAACTCACCAGTATTTCCTGCTGACCAAATCTTTTTAAAACGCGTTTCAGGTAATGACAGTATATTGGAATAAGAGTGATGATACGGCACCGAAAGGCTTAAAGAAGTGGCTTATTTTCTCAATTGAATTAAATTAAGCAAACATGGTTTCATATATTCGGGCTTATCCCTTATTAAAGCTACCTTTGTAAAACATGGGTTTTATCCCATCTATTTAATAAATAAAATCCGGTGTTTTCTAAACTCTGATATTTTTCCTAATTCACGGTCCTGATGAACATTTCTGCTGCAATATTTTTAAAATAACCACCGGTACCACTTGACTGTTCGCGGCTCCCGTCCAGGGTGGGATCGGGGGTCGTGGCATTAATTTTCCAGATTGCCATTCTGTGATTCTGTGAAAATTTAATTTAACAAATAAGATTTTAACTTGAACTTTTGTGTGTTTCTTCATGTGTGCTAACAACATGAATGAACTGTCGGAGGCACTCTGAAACTTTACCATCCATACCGCTGATATGGATACCAAAGGAACCCTATCCGACTATCAAGCGGATATTGAGGAACCATCAGTGTTCTAGGCCCAACCCTAGGAGACACCTAAGCCTAAAAAGATGAGAAGAATCCTGGACTGGAAACGCGGCCGAAGGAAGAAGCCAGCTGCACAAAAGGTGAAAAGGACAGAGGATCCAAAGGACAAAGGAAAAGGGAAGGAGATAGGGGAAAGCTCCGGTCAAGCCCAGGAGATGCCACCTTGGGAAGAACTGGATCGAAAGCTTGCAAATTGTGACCTCATCGGACCTGCCGATGAAACCCTTTTCAATTTCCCTGCCCAATCTGAACTTCCAATTAATTTGGAACCTGCTATCACAAACCCTATTGTCAACCCACAACCTGTTACAGGCCAGCTGGAGGAATGGTGGACGAGCGACTGGCATTTTCAGAATTTCATGAATAACCCCAATGTTTATTTTCCCCAGTTTGATCCTGAACCTGCACCATTTCCACCTATGAGCGCAGAAAACGTTGCTGAATTACGCCACTACGGCGAGGAACTGGTGGATGCAGGAAATCGGATTCGGGACGTGGGGGAAAGGATCACGTGGAAGTACGACGAGAGGGAGCGTCGTTTTTGAAAGGCCAGCTAACTGTGGTTGTGTGTTTGTATAATAATAATAATAATATAATATTGTATAATAATAACTAAAAATAAAACTTTTGTAAAATAAATGGTTTGTATTGAAGCATAATATTATAAAAATATGAATGTCGCAAGGTTGACGTGATTATGTGTCATGATTGCTTTGTTGTGTTTGGTTGTTATCTATTCTGTGACAGTAATATATATATTGTTAATGATTCAGATGGAAAACGCAGAAAATCAGCCAGCAAACGAAGTTAACCAATCTGAACAAAATAATGAGGATCATTTTCTTAATAGGCAAGATATAGAAAATATCGTTGCCCAGGGAATAGCCAATGCTATCTCGGCAATCGTCGCCGCTGTTAAGAACCCCGTTGAACCTTCACAAGCCAACCACAGCAAACACACTCTGGATGATAATTTCAGTAATAGTGTAAATGGAGGCGGCAATAATAACAATAATGTGGTTCAAGCCCCAATACTTAAGAAAATGAAAGTTGCAACACCTGGTTGCACTTATAAGGAATTTCTTACTTGTAAGCCAGTCGAATTTGCAGGCAATAATGGGGCGACTGTTGCACTGCGTTGGTTAGAAAAGACCGAAGCAGTAATTAAGATAAGTAAGTGCGCAGAGGAGGACAAGGTCATGTATGCATCCCACCTTTTCAAAGAAGAGGCATTGGAATGGTGGAATACGGTGTTGCAGGCAAAGGGTAGTGACATGGCTTATGCCATGAGTTAG
>JARYGA010001990.1:0-24544 GCA_030545235.1 Helianthus tuberosus
AAATGTGTGTGATCTTCAAGCTTACATCATGAGCTAACTCCTATTTAAACCCCATATAAGAAACATGAAATTTTATAAATATTCCCCTAATTTATCAACTTTGTTATGATCATTGGTCACATTTCGTATCCGTGTAGTAACTGTTAGATCGAACATTTTGTGTGCCTTGATAAACATCTCACTTAACTTCTCGTGTGTTTGGACTTTTTGCTTGTATAGAGATTTCACATGTTTATAGGTATAAGTTACACAAACAAGTCAATGTGACATGATGCATTAAATATGACTAGTATCCATCACACAAATATATTCCTAACGATCCCTACATATACTTTATATATATATGTGTTATTTTTTTAACTTCATATCAAGTATACTTTAAAAATTAATGATTGTATACGAAAATGAACACGTTATTCGTTTTGAATAAAATATTATAATATCTTTTTGAGGAAACACTTTTGAATAAAATTTATATTTATATTTATATTTATATTTATATTTATATTTATATTTATATTTATATAAATTTGCAACATTTGTATGCAAATAGAGTTGTACATTGTGCTTTAATAATATGCTACCAGTTTAGTTTTGCCGATATTGTTTTGTCATTGGGTAGATTGGGCGGTGAAAGACACATAAGCCCACCCAGGCCAGCCACCGTCATTAATCCTCTGTCAAAAGAAAACCTAAACCATATTCCTCACGCTGTCACACTAGGCTGGATAGAGAGAGATCGGGAGAAAGAGAATCAGGAGAGAGATCTGACCACAATCCAGCGGCAACTAGGGTTTCTTCGTAAGGCGGTTTATGTGGTGTTGATTAGTGGTGGGTGATGGTCGTTTTCTGATTGTCAATCCCTAGCGGTGGCTAGGGTTTCTCAGTAAGGTTGTACCTGGCAGCGATGGGTATTATCCCGTCGTTGCCGGCGGCTCTGGCTGTCAATGATGGCAGTGATTTACACTTTGTTGTTACGTTGTTTGTTGGAACCTTTGGGGTTCTATTTTGCAAACATGTTTTCCTGTGTTTGGGCACCACTAAGCGAAGGGTGTTGCCGCGCCGTTGCCGGCGGCTCTGGCCGTCTATGGCGGCAACGGATTTACACTGCGCGATGCTTTCTTTTGTTTTGTGTTTCACGGTTTAAAACTTTTATTTTGACTCAATGATACTGACAATCTGACTATGGTGATGATTTTAGTGTGGATATGGGTGATGATGATGATATTGCCCTCATTTGAGCCTCCAAATATGCGATAATCAGATCTTGATCCGTTGATTCAGTCAAATCTTTATTCAGTGAGGAAAATAGAAATTGGGGGTTTAGAAATAAAATTCGACGCATAGCAGAGGTATTGAATTTGCATTCTAGCTGTATAATTGGTTGGTTATTACTTGGTTTTAAAGCTGGGTTTCAATGATAGCTCGATACCGTTACGTGTGCTGGTGGAAATTGACGAGGATTCATCATGAAGAATAGGTAACTAATATTACATAAAAGATTGTTATTTGTTTACCTTTTACTAACAAGCTGTATAATCTTATGTTTATAACTTACTTAAATGTTGGGTTTTAATGATATGAAGAGTTGATACCGTTAAACGGGCCAGTGGAAATCGATGAGGATTCATCATGAACAGGTAACTATTAGTTCGAAAGGAACGTAGCATGAATACCAATAATGTAAACCGGTTTTACGCATGTTGGATTATTGTTATAGGTTTATCGCATAGTCCTTAGTATAAATGAGTTTATCAATTGTCATGTTTTGATTTCTATGATCAGATGATTATGAGTATGTTAAATTGATAATTTTTATATAGGTATGCATGTAGAATAGTTATGTTTTGATTTTAATATGTTGTTCGAAGACCTGTTAAAGGTAAAAAATAACTCGCATCGACCCATTTTCAATTAAATTCATCAAAAAGGCCACCTCAAAGAATCAATTAATTAAACTTTATAGAACCAATTGGATATCTGTAGGAATTATAGATGAACAATACGAAAACAATTGTGTTCATTTGCTAATTTGTTTTTAGGTTCACAACATTCTCTTTTGTTTTTAATTTTTGTAGGTAAAGAACCAGATTGAAGAAGCTGGTTATAATGTTGATATTGGTTCGTCTATGGTACAATCGAGAAAAAGGTTTGTTTGGAAATTTTTTCGACTGACTACTATACGATCAAATACTGGGTATATATTCCCTCTTCAACATCGAAATTCGTAAGCTCAGGTGTAAATCTTTCTGTTTCCTTTCGTGTTTATGTGTAATGTAATGCAATGTAATTTAGCTTAGTAAAATAGCAAAACAAGATGGAGCAGGACTGCAGGAGCTTGCATAAGAATCAGTTGTTAACTAAAAACAAGCACTTTATAAAGAATGTGTGGCTGAAATTGCAAGTTTTAAAAAATCAATTCATTTAGGCTAGAGAGAAAAAAATAAGGCAACTAACACAAATATGCAGTCATCTTAAAACCTTTAAAAATCGAGGTTATACACTATCTTGAGGTTATAAGTCTAAAATTAATGCTCTTTATTTGTAGCTTTTATCAAAGGAATCCACTCACTATTATATATTATATAATTTTTAACATTCGTATGCAATGATAGTTGTACAATCTGTAGTTTTGTTAATTTGTTCCTGTCATTTGGTAGCTTAGGCGGTGGAAGACATATAAGCCCTTCGAGACACGCGTCATAACCTCCCTCATATGAAAAACACCATCATTCTTTTCCACACACAAAGGCCTGGATAGAGAGAGATATGGAGAAAGAGAGTGGAAGATACCATTTCACCTACGACCTGGGCGATGGTGGTGTTATCACAGTGGCAACGACGTTTGCGAGTTGAAGGGGGTTTACGGTGGGGCTTTTTGCGGCTAATCTCGAAGGTATATCAAGAACCCTAACTTTCTTTAAATGTTTCTTCTATCCATATATTGTTTGTACGTTTATGCTTCTCTTATAACACCAGTGAGTTCCTTTTTAAGTGATCTAGGTTTTGTGAGAAATGTTATTTCTTTTGGAAGATGCGATTGTCAAGTGATTAACTGATGTTTTCTTGATTATTCATAAACTCATCCGTTAATTTTCTTTGTAAAAATGCTTCCTTAATATTATGAATTTAAAATATTATTGGTCTTGTCTCTGTTCGTTTGTTTTAATTTCATATTACATGGGGTGTCTTGATCTGTTTTTTTTTTTTTGGCATGTTTTCTTTTAGCTCTTTTATGAAACGCTTACCACTTTGATCAGTTAATGACAAGTAGAACCTGAATTGACCAGTTTACATAAAATGAAGTATAATTTTACCGCGCATAGTATAATGTTAAGAGGTAAAGTATAATGTTAAGAGGTCATTACCTGTGACAAAATTAACAGAAAAACAATCTGTGAGAGTCCAATCGCGATAAATTTCGCAACCTATGAAAATCATTCAGTTATATAAAACTAATATCATATGCATAATTAGCAACATCTTATACATGGATTCCTTAATAGGTTTACCAAGGGAAAACCAAACTGATAGCAAATCCAGTTAAAGCCACGAAAGGAACCGCGGACAACGAACTCATGAACCTGAATTTGAAAAAATAATATACTTAGTAAATAGTTAAATAAATAAAAACAAGCACAAAGTTCGGAACTAACCTGGTGGTATTACGCCAAAGACCATTAAAACCAAGCACAATTTGAAAAGATATGTATCCAACTCACCATAGGTCCATCAGTTCTGTCTGCAATCTGTTGCAATGAAAATGGTAGGGTTAAGAGTCTGTGAATTTCGATTGGTTTAAAAGTCTGTGAATTTCGATTGGTTTCAGAGCCTGTGTGTGAATAAGAATCATACAACATAGAAGAAGATCATTTAACTGACAAATGAAAATCGCATACCTTGAACGCAGAAACACTGGCCTTTGCCTTCAAAGCTTAACGCTAGTCGGCGCCTTCAATAGTAACTAGATGAAGAAGATGCGAGAATGGTAGTAAAGAACGGGATTTTGGAAGGCATGATGGTTTGAAATAATGGATCACCGGATTTGGCTGTGGCGGAGGAAGTCGCCGGAGAAAAGCCCCGGCGAAACAGAAAGCTCAGGCAGATCCATGTCTGATCAGGTATATTCAACTCATCAGTCATGTTCTCATTTTCATTTTCTTGAACACTGTGGTTGTGAGTAATGGTTGAATTACAATAGCTGATAGCAGAATTTGCATCTTCACCATGTCAAAGTTAGATCCTATTTGAAAATCAAATAGGTTTCTTATGAATTTGAAATTACGATAAAATTTACTCAACATGAAGATAATTGCATAGAAATGCTTGAAAGTTACCATGTATTGATGAACTAAGTTACCATGTAAGGGGTCTATAATTTCATATGGAGTTTGAAGTTGGATAGTGAAGGTGAAAGAGTCAGGCACTGGTGGGTATTTTCAAGTTCATAATTCTAGGAATTTTTTTTTTATCTATGAACATGCTTTGTTTGTTGATTCGTTAAGAAAATTTTATGGTGCAAAATAGCTAGCTAGCTCATGATGAAGGTTTGTGGTGTCGACTGGTATTGATTTTTTAGGTTTTGTGTGTGATTGCGTGCAGGTGGGAGAAAGAAAGAAGGTGAAGCTCAAAATGGTTTTTGGTGCTTGAATCCAGCAGATTAAAGACATCGATTTGGTTCGCGGGTAAACTGATGCATATCACTTCATATGTCATCCTCTCGCTGATTTGATCAATTTCGTTTGCAGATTAAAGACGTTGATTTGGTCCACAGGTAAATCGAAACTGATGCTTATCACTTCGTCTATCAGACAAAACAGAAGGTAACCAGAAGAACCATGCTGATTTGATCGATTTCATGTTGTCTTGGATACTTTCCTACATGCTTCCCATTGCTTTTGCTATCAATTCTGTTGGGTTTTTGTCATGTTTATCAAGTATTTTATCCATATAAAATAAAAAACGCAGCGGAAAATATTATTTAAAACATGTTACTTACAAGATATAAAACTCCTTTTATATGTAAAACCCAATCCCGGATCCATATACGAACATGCATGCTATCAAAATAAATCACAACCATAGAGTGTTTAGAATACTACCTTCCAAGGAGTAAAGGACATGAAGATGATGATGCTTCTTGAACGGTTGCCTTCAAGTGTAGAAGACCTCAAGCTTGTATACCCCAAGCCTTCCAACAAACACCTTGTGTTTAGCTAGGATTTAAACACTTGCAACTCACTTTGAGATCCCCTCTTGGAACCAACCCCTTGGCCAAAAATTAGAGAGTATCTTCTTGAGTTCTTGCACTTGAATTATCAACTTGAAATCATGAACAACCATCATATGGCCGATTTTTCTAGAGAGCAATTTTCAAGTCTTACACTTGAAAAATCACAACTTGAATAACCCCCATAGCCGAAAATTTAGAGAGCATATTCAAGTCTTCTCCTTGTTCATCTCTAGCAAAATTATGTCTTCAAAAGTTTATAAAACATGTGAGAGAGTTGCCTCCCCATTTGACCAATGCATGAACATCTAAACATGCAAAAATGCATGTATTTCAATTGGACCATTTTCTTGCCCAACCAAGTTACCACTAACACATGCAAATGCATGGCTTGTGATTGGCCAAGATTTTTAGGGAAGAACACCAAGGGGGGGGGGGCACCCTTTATTTAAAAAAAAATAATTTCTTTTATAAAATAATTTTAAGTCTTGACTAATTTATAACTTTTATAAAATTATAACATCACATGTTATAAGACTTTATACAACTTTTATTAAGTTATTTAACCCATTAAATAACAAAATAAAATACTCTCTCAAAATAAATTATCCATATAATTTAATAGTTTGTCAAGTGCAATTATTTAGAAAATCGATTTCTAAATATTATAAGTGTTAATATTTATTTGTTTGATCATATCACAAACAAATATTATAAGTGTTTGTCTAGCTTGTATTTGGGTATGACTCGACTTGGATCATAACGTACTAGCCACATCAATTTTAATATGTGTCTTGGGCATACAGAGTCCAACAATCTCCCACTTGCACAAGATACATAGAAGATTGATGCAAGTAGTAAATAACGCCTAACTACGGTTTACTACCCCTAATACGTATGACTATATGTCCCATTCAATAACATCATCCCCTTCAAGTCCCTTACTTGAACATGATTTTGGTGAATCTATCATTTATCCTTTCGTTACAGATGTCATGTCAAATCCAGAGACACAGACTGATCACTCTCTGTTGATTTAACTTTAGCAGGCCTTAGACATCTTACTCTCAACGAATAAGAGGTACAAATCCCATCTTGACTACATACGTCTCTCACAATCACCTCGTACCACACCTGAGTTTAGCCTTATGTACTGTCATATTACTAACAGCGAAGAAATAAGTCAAGGTACAATATTTGGTGAATATCAAGACCCAATATGTATCTCAGGTCTGAGGATACTATGATATTCTCCTTTACTCAAATTTACTTATGATCAATCACAAATGATTCCGTGCAGTAATATTTGAGAGCAAGTCAGTCCAATATTTGTCTCCCACAAATATCTATGAACTTTGGCAGCAACACTTTGCTCTATATTCATATCTAATGAATATCCACCAATCCAAATTCATAATAGTCTTACATTCATATTTGTTCCCACAATTATGACCGACTACGGACATTTAGAATAATTAACTTATTCACGGATTTAAACATGCTAAAATTGGAACATAACTCAAAATACCATAAAGAGTTATAGTAACAGTTGTTCCAATATCCAAATACAAAATAGATCAAATCCAATCACTAGAATATCGAAGTCCTTAGGCACAAGTATGACCCTTCATGCTTTGCCCGTTCATGGAGCTTCGTGAGTGGATCCACAATATTTTGATCAGTGTGAATTTTGAGAATACATATCTTTTCCTTTTTCAACTTCATCCCTTATGTAGTTGAAACTCCGCTCAATGTGCCTAGTCTTTCGATGTATACGAGGTTCCGTGATTCAAGCAATCACACCATCGTTATCACAAAGATCTTTAGGGGTCCTGAATGGTATGGACTACCCCTAGATCAATAATTCAAGTGGTAGATCTATATGAATTATCTTGATCAATGAAGCGGTGATGTATTCTGGTTCTGTAGTGGACAATGCTACCCTAATTGTGATCGGGAATCATCTCGATCAGTTTGGAAACTCGCATCCATGTAACCCTTTACAACGAGTTCTTCTTCACAAGATCCATATATTAGAAATATATCCTTAGTCCTTCTAAGGTATTTCAATATATATTTAACAGTCACCCAATGACCGTTACTCGCTGGTATCTTCTTGTCATGCTTAATGCGCATGACATGTCCGGTTTAGTGCATATCATTACATACATAATGAATCTTATAGCAGACGCATATGAGATTCCTTTCATTCTTTCTTGCTCATCCTTTGAGCTTGGACATTGAGACGCACTCAATATTGTCCCCTCTTGAATAGGTAACAAACCTTTCATGGAGTTCTCTATCTTGAACCTTTTCAAGAATTTGTCAATGTATGCACTTTGGTATAAACCTATCTAGCGCCTTGATCTATCCCTATATATCTTTATTCCCCAAATATAGGCGACTTCACCATGATCCTTAATGGAAAAACAACTTCCAAGCAAGGTTTTTACACCTTCCATGGTTGGAATGTTATTTCCAAATAGTAGAATGTCATCGACATACAATACTAAGAAAGTAATAATGCTCCCACTAGCCTTCTTATACACACAAGCTTCATCGACGTTCTTGATGAATCCAAATTCCCTAATCTCTTCATCAAAACGGTGATTCCAACTTCTAGATGCTTGTTTCAATCCATAGATTGATTTTTTTTAACTTGCATACTTTGTCAGGATGTTTTGGATCGACAAAACCTTCAGGCTTAACTATATAGACATCTTCCTCAAGATATCTATTAAGGAAAGTCGTTTTGACATCCATTCGCCAAATCTCATAATTATATTATGCAGGTATGGCAAATGATATCCTTATTGACTTTATCGCCACAGGCGAAAAAGTCTCATCATAATCAACCCCTTGAGTTTGAGTGAAACCTTTTGCTATAAGTCTCGCTTTATAAGTATCCAAGTTACCATGCATATCTGTTTTCTTCCTGAAAACCCACTTACTTCCAACTACTTTGGAGTTAAGAGGTGGAACAACCAATTCCCAAACTTGGTTGTCATACATGGATTGCATCTCTACGTTCATAGCGTCAAGCCATTTGTCGCAATCGAATTTTGACATTGCATCATGGTGTGTGGTAGGTTCACCCGAATCTACCACGTAGCATCCATCCATGAAAGATCTATATCTTTCAGGTGGACTACTAATTCTACTAGGTCTGCGAACGTTTTGTGTGTGTTGATCAACTATTTGATCGTTTTCAACAACCTCTTGTTGAATGCTAGTGTCAACCAAACGTGTATCCGCTTGTGGTTCTCGATCCTTATCAAGTTCCACTGTTCTACTAATTCCTTCTACAAGGAACTTAGCTTCCAAGGACTCAACCTTTCGGCAACAAATACTTTTGCTCCTTTGGATCGTAGAAGTAATATCCTATATCTTTTTTTAGGATATCCTACAAAGATACACTTAGTGGATCGGACTTTCAATATATTTGAGGTGTATAGCTTAACATAAGCTTTACAACCCCTTACCTTTAAATATGATAATGATGGAACCCTTCCATGCCATATTTCAAAATGTGTCTTATCCACTTTCTTGGTTTGGGCCATATTTAATATATGAGCCACGGAGAGTAAAGCGTAACCCCAAAATGATAGAGATAATGCGCTCCTAGCCATCATAGATCGAACCATATCCAAAAAGAGTTTGATTCCTCCTCTATCAGAACGGAGAACTTTAATTGAGTTGATTTTCTACTTTACTTGAAGATTTGAACATTTTAAATACTTCAACTTTGTGTCCTAGCAAGTACACATAACCATAACTACTATAGTTGTCGGTAAAAGTAATGGAGTATTTTTCACCATTCCTAGTCATTGGCTTAAAAGGATCACATACATTCGAATGTATGTACCTAATAAATCTTTTGCCCTTTCCCACTAAGGGATTACTTGGTCATTTTACCTTGTAAATAAGATTCGCATGTATCAAATGAACCAATTTCATTTGTTTCTAAAAGACAATTCTTTCGAAGTGTTTACATGCGACATCTGTTTATATGACCAAGGCGATAATGCCAAGGATAGGTATTACTCAAATCCATTTTGAGTTTCTTGGTGATTGATTGGTACATTAAACTATCAAATGATGTATTATTATGAACCAATTCATAAATACCATTTGAAGGCATAGGTTTAAAGTAAAACATGTCATTCATCGATATAAATGTCAATGTTTGCAAACTTTATGTAACACCCTAGTTTCTATTTAACGGTTTTACATGTAAATACTAACAATTAGATGTGTAGTTAAGACTACACATACTATAAAAATATGGATTTATTAAAACGTTTACAAATCATAAGTTATTTGGCATAACATGATCAGATTCGTCGTTTAAAATTTATGACGAGGCAATGTGCGAAAGCATGTATCTTTATTGTGTTCGGTTCTTCGTTGAGCTTGATCGTCTGACCTACCGTTTCTTCCTACGTGTTTGTAATTTGATTCTCCATCATATGGATTTAAAATCCAGCATCCGGATTAACAAAATTTAAGACTTTTAAGTCTTAGGCTTATTACCCTTTTTACCAAATTTTGACCCGTTCGATTTTTATCAAACAAACAAGTTTGTTTGACCCTTATTTCTCATAAGCCCATTAAATTCAATGATGTTTAACATATTAGGTTCCAATTACAGGTTCATATACCTTCTTAATCCCATTTTCACTCATATTCTTATTTTGACCCGTTAAGGGTATTTAAGCATATTTTAAGCACCAATCGCTTTCATTTGTTTCTAAATACATATGTCCACATTTCTTATCAAATGACCTCCCACCACAACCATATTTGTGGTGGATTCAATGTGGTGATTTATATATTACAAATTTTACCCTTCAAATTATTATTTTACGGCAAAGACTCTTTATAGAGTCATTTGACCAATATTTTACATCTTTCACTTTTCATACTTATTCAAAGTATTGACTTGATTATAAAACTCGTTTTCAAGCGACTTCTAAGGGTTGCTTGCTTAATTTCACTTACAAGGGCGTTTTGGCCATTTTAACCCTTCTTTTACGATGAAGGGCTTGCTTAAGCCATGCACGCCCAAAATCTCATTTTTAACCAAATCTTGTTTTCAAAACACTCTGTCTATAATTTAAATCCTTCGGTTTACCTTTTAAGGTAACCGAATTTCCCTTTTTACTTTACCTAACTCTCATAGAACTTCAAGTTCTAAATGATGAGTTGATCTATTATACATACCTGGCTCGGATCAACTTATTAACCCGATTTTAATACCTTGCTTTGAAATCGCTAATTAAGAAAAATGCGAGTACCCATTGGATATCTATTCCTGTAAGCATATAACTCGACAAAAATCATTAGTCGATATTGTCAAAAGGTGATGTCTACACCTTTTGTCCCGTTTGGCCGAATTGACCGATTATATTAGCGAGATGACATTTATTACCACCTCGTATATATGACTCGCTCCGATTTACACCGAGCAGTCACTTTACTTATAATTCCATTTCTTAACCCTTTTTTTTGGCCTACTATGGCTTACGTCATAATTATCTTTTTCGTAACACGACAAAAGGATATTCTTAATTATATGACTAGTGTAAGATATACTTACCTTGCATCCGAATTACGCTTTTCCTTCATACTTGCTTCGTTTGACCCGCTTCCTTTCCAAGCCTCCACCTAGCTTGTCAAGCGTCAAACTATCATCATAATTGGTAAGACGGTTAGATTAGTCATCATTAATTATGACTATTCCATCTTACGTATTTTCTATCACTTTAACAAATTCAAGTGATTATCAATATTGAGTTATTTTAGCTTTCGATTAGCCAAGCTAACTATTCGTTCGTTAAACAAGAACTAAAGGTTTCCATATATATATAAACCCGCCTCATCATAACATTAGACATTCATTGGAACACCTAATATGATCAAGTTCTACATATCAACTAGTAAACCTCATGATTTCACTCAGGCATTTTAACAAACACCTAGCGGGCAGGATTTTTATACATCTTTTGTCTAGTTCATGACTACACTTTAACCAAGCTTTAACATCAAAAATCAAGTTTCTATGCCTAGTATACATGAACAACATCTAGAACTTTTATCATAACCTCAATATTCATTAATTTTACATTCTAATCTGAATGTTCATCATATTGACATAAAACCCACTTAGCACATAATAGGGTAATTATCAAATCGCTAGTCTTGACAACAATTCATCAAGTTTTCTACTAGGGTTTGTTTCTAAACGAAGATTTTATCACAATAACACTCATAGATTCAACATTCATTCCAGAATTTCGATTATGATTGTTCATCATAATCTCAAAGTATCACCAAATCATAAAATTCGACATACCTTGTAATCCCTACGACTAGGTGATCACGAATTTGTGTTCATGCATCCGATTTGAGCTAGTTCTGCCCTTCGATTTGGTGAAATTGAGATGAGCTAGGGTTTGAGCTCCTGGCCCTTCTTGGCTCCTGTGTTTTGTGCGACCAGAACACACACAAAGGTGTGTGTTTTGGTGTTTTTAGTTTTAATTAATAAAAACCCATTTTCTCATTTTAACCATTTTAGTCCCTCAACTTTACCAAGGTTTAAAAAGGTTACTACATCAAGTTCCCTCATTATTTTAAAACACTAGACTAACTAGATTGATATTCCTAGTTATTTAGTGGGTTCCGGGAGTTATAACCTGTTTTATTTTAAGTCCCGTTAACTCGGACTTCTTATAAACTTACTCTCTTAAAAGCTTTTATTCACGTTTTATTTAATATTAGGTTTATCTATTAAATTCCTAATATTCACCGGGTTTACTTTTACCACTAACGGTATTTTACCCATTCATTATTATTAACATGGTTAAATTACCAAATCCCGATTTCGGGGTATTACACTTTAAGTCAAAACCATATTGTCTTATAAGGGAAACTTGAATAATGTTCCTAATCAAACTAGGAGCATTCAAGACATTTTAAAACAATTTCCAAACCATTTGGAAGTTTCAAAACATAGTATCTTTTCTTGTAATGTTTATTTCTTTTGATCCTTTTGCAACGAATTGCAAACATGAGTTCCACATCCGGTATCTAATACCCATGTGTTAGAAGAAATAACATTAAGGTCAATATGTTTCATAAAGATTGTACCTGAGGTTTGCCTAGCATCCCTCTTAGTTTTTAACTCTTTGAGATAGGTTGGACAATTCCTATTAAATGCCCTATCTCACCACACTCAAAGCATGGATCGTTCATGGTAACCTTTGCCTTCTTCTCTTTTGGTTTCGGTGGTTTCGCTTTAGTCTTTCTAATCATTTCCCTTTGAATTACCCGTTTCCATTTTCAACATTTGCTTTGGTGTCGGGGTGATGCCCTTTCTAATTCCCACCCTCATTGATCGTTAGAATGGATAAAAACCCTTTTATCCATATTGAGCCTATCGAGGTGATCAATGTGACTTTTCATCTTAAAGACATAAGATGAGTCCGATTGGGTTTCCTCCATTCGACATGCATGAAGCACTCGAACCGTTTCGAAGCGTTATACCCTTAGGAACATTTCCTACAATTGGGTAATCATGTCGTATGCTCATGATGTTCAAAACCTTTTGAATCTCGGGAATCATAATTCCTAACATGAGGCAAGAGGCTGCGTAGTATCCTCGATATACTTAATCCAATCGTCATAGGCATCCTTATCTTCCATAAGAGGTTCATCGGGATTAGAATCGTTTTCAATGATAGGTTACGGACGGTTTGGGTAATATTGTTAGCGGCCATCTACAAAATTTTACAACGTTCAATTTTAGTATTTTCGATATTATTATATTTTAATCATTAATACCCTTTTGTGTCTTATAGACAATTAATAATTAAAATCTAGAATCCAACGTTACATTTAAATATTGTTTAGGTGACCTTTATCCCTCTATTTAAATTAACAAGGTAGTCAACGTTTGACAATTGCAACCCTTTGCAACTTCTAGCCATATGGGATCGGTTAAACATCTTTATGTTTAGTTGGCATGTTTAATCCCATCAACACCTTTTGTTCGCCATGCTTCGGTGACCCTAAGTTCATGGTTTCCAAATCAAGTCGTCCAACTTACACACACATGTGAGTTTACACACATAAGTGGTTAGGTGACATTTATCCCACGAACATGGTAAACCCACCTCGAACATACAAGTTCCCTCAAATGTGGTTAGGTGACCTTTATCCCACAATAAGAGTTTCCAAGTGTGTCGAGTGTTGTATAAAAGGATGGTGTTTGACTTGTTTTATAAAAGGGTTTTTAATATTTCAAAATTCTAGTTTAGAAAATATTATGTACCATACATTTGAATGCATTCAAATCAATGGTACTTTAGTGAAAACTAATTTTCAAGGTTCTTTTTAATAAACCCCATTTTATTATAAAATCATTAATTTTTAATAACCTTTTATTAACCAATTTTAATGATTTTTCAAAGAACCATTTTTAAGCTTGTTGTTGATTATTAGTTTGTTAAGCATGCATATCCAAATATCATCCAAACAATAAAATAAGCAACCACACAAGCATAACACATATATCAATAGGTGCATAACCATAGCCAACTATTTTGACAACACTTGTTAGCCGAAACAAGTGTGCCAAAAGGTCCTTCCTAAGGGGTGAATATTGACACAATAATGTGTCGTTGAACTCCCACTTGATCCCGCATCCGAATGCTTCAAGTCTTCTTCTTGTGTTGTGATTTCTTCACATTCATTGGTCTTCCAAATGTCTTTTATATTCAGCTCCAAACTCTTTTGGACTTCAAAAATGTGTTTTGGTTATCGGGCTAAAATACTGTTAAGAACCGTGAAGTCCTTTAGACCCGAAAATAGCCAAAACCAAAAACGCATTTTTGTGTGCATCTTCTTTTACAAAAAAATTATCCTAATACATTTTTTCTAGTAAAATAAAATGCACCTAATCTATTTATTTTACATACCAAATGAAAATAAATAAATTACATAACTTTACAAATGGAAGAACAAAATAATTAATTATTACAACCTTTGAAATAATTAAATATAAATCATAACACAATCATTCAACATATTCACACAAGGTCATGGCTAGGTTATGTGCACCAAAATATATATCCACATATATATATAAAATTCAAGAAGCAAAAATGGTTTCCTTTTTACAACCTACAATTTTTCGGTCAAGAATGAAAGCCCGAAAAATGTGGGTTTTTGTCCAAACAAAACAAATCATCCAAATGACATAATTTTTCAAGATACTTTTATGCATGTAGAATTAATATCTTGAAAAACAAAAGGATAACCATGGTGAAAATTTCGGCCATAGGGTTTTACCCAAACCCGAAACCTGAAAATTTCATATCCTATGAAGCATGCACTCATATAAGCGGCTCTGATGCCACTGTTGGGTTTTTGTCATGTTTATCAAAGTATTTTATCCATATAAAATAAAAAACGCAGTGAAAAATATTATTTAAAACATGTTACTTACAAGATATAAAACTCCTATTATATGTAAAACCCAATCCCGGATCCATATACGAACATGCATGCTATCAAAATAAAACACAACCATAGAGTGTTTAGAATACTACCTTCCAAGGAGTAAAGGACATGAAGATGATGATGCTTCTTGAACGGTTGCCTTCAAGTGTAGAAGACCTCAAGCTTGTATACCCCAAGCCTTCCAACAAACACCTTGTGTTTAGCTAGGATTTAAACACTTGCAACTCACTTGAAGATCCCCTCTTGGAACCAACCCCTTGGCCGAAAATTAGAGAGTATCTTCTTGAGTTCTTGCACTTGAATTATCAACTTGAAACCCTCATGAACAACCATCATATGGCCGATTTTTCTAGAGAGCAATTTTCAAGTCTTACACTTGAAAAATCAAAACTTGAATAACCCCCATAGCCGAAAATTTAGAGAGCATATTCAAGTCTTCTCCTTGTTCATCTCTAGCAAAATTATGTCTTCAAAAGTTTATAAAACATGTGAGAGAGTTACCTCCCCATTTGACCAATGCATGAACATCTAAACATGCAAAAATGCATGTATTTCAATTGGACCATTTTCTTGCCCAACCAAGTTACCACTAACACATGCAAATGCATGGTTTGTGATTGGCCAAGATTTTTAGGGAAGAACACCAAGGGGGGGGGGGGGCACCCTTTATTTATTAAAAAAAAAAATAATTTCTTTTATAAAATAATTTTAAGTCTTGACTAATTTTATAACTTTTATAAAATTATAACATCACATGTTATAAGACTTTATACAACTTTTATTAAGTTATTTAACCCATTAAATAACAAAATAAAATACTCTCTCAAAATAAATTATCCATATAATTTATTAGTTTGTCAAGTGCAATTATTTAGAAAATCGATTTCTAAATATTATAAGTGTTAATATTTATTTGTTTGATCATATCACAAACAAATATTATAAGTGTTTGTCTAGCTTGTAATTGGGTATGACTCGACTTGGATCATAACGTACTAGCCACATGAATTTTAATATGTGTCTTGGGCATACAAAGTCCAACAAATTCGTCTTAGATTTATATCATAGAAGTTATATAAGGTTGTGTAATGAACACCGAAGATTTGATTGATTTTCATGTGCAGAATACCTCTCTACCTTATGTTAGCATGCACATATACAGTTCATAACTTGTAATTGTTGGGTTGTATGGTTTTGTTTATTATATTTTTTTTCCTTTTTTTGCTTCCCCGGTACTATATGTTGACCCGGCCGCAACGCGCCGGGTACTACTACTAGTACTATAATATCTTTTCGAGGAAACACTAGTTATATTTTATAGAGACATCTTAGAAAAAAGCATATTAACGAAACCTAATTTCGTCATGTGACTTTTAATGCAAAGTAGGAGAACATATATTATAATATAACTAGGTGATGCCCCGCCCGCGTTGCGAGGCGATGACCGAATAATTCTCAACCAATTTAAAAAACAGTACTATAGTTTTGCTACAAATAAAAAGTAAAAAGAGTGTTAGGCAGCTCTTTGACACGATTTTTAGCTGGGGGCAAACTCATATTTTTATTTTTACTTTGGGGAAAAATCAAATTTTTTTCCTGAAGGTAAAATCCTTTTTTTTAGCTAGGGAAAACCATATTTTTTATTTTGCACTGGGGGCAAAAACGTAATTTTGAATTGAGGGTGATATCGTAATTTTGAACAGATGGGAAATTCGTAAATTTTAGCTGGGGGCAAAATCATAAATTTATTTTTAATTGAGGGCAAATACATAATTTTAAACCGTGGGCAAAACCGTAATCAATTTGAACCGAGAGCAAAATTGAGAATTTTAGCTGGGAGCAAAAGCGTCATTTTATTTTGAACTGGGAGCAAATACGTAATATTAAACCGATGGCAAAATCGTAATATTTAAGCGGATATAAAATCATAAATTAATTAGGCCAATAACGGAGTGCCAGGCAACTGCCTGACACTGTTCCCTTGCCGCCCATGTCATCCAATAAAGGCAAACAATTGTTGCGGACAACACTTAAGTTTGTAGATGTTGAAAATATGATTTACTATTATCAAACCTAATCAACATAACAATGTTTATTTCCTATATATTCATTTCCTATATGGGGGAATAGTGCCAGGCAGCTGCCTGGCACTACCCCAATGGACCAACACGTTTATTGTTTTATATCCATTTTAAAATTACGTTTTAACCCCCAGCTCAAAATAAAATTACGTTTTTTGTCCCCATCTCAAAATTACGATCTTGCCCTAAATTCAAAATTACGACTTTGCCTGGCACTCTCCCATTGGACCAACCAGTTTATTATTTTATATCCATTCTAAAATCACGTTTTTGTCCCTTTTTAAAATTACGGTTTTGTCCACAGCTCAAATAAAATTACGCTTTTGTCCCCAGCTCAAAATTACGAATTTTCCCTCCATTCAAAATAAAATTGTGGTTTTGCCCTCAGCTCAGAATTACGTTTTCGTCCCCAGTTCAAAATAAAATTTTGTTTTTGCCCACAGCTAAAAATTGCGATTTTGCCCTCTGTTCAAAAATGTGATGTTTCCCCGTTTAAAAAATTGTGATTTCGCACTCAATTCAAAATTACGTATTTTCCCCAGTTCAAAATAAAATTATGTTTTTGCCCCCAACTCAAAATTACGATTTTACCCTCGGTTCAAAATAAAATTGTGCTTTTGCCTCTAGCTTAAAATTACGCTTGTGCCCTTAGTTCAAATTTATATTACGTTGTTATCCCAAGTTCAAAATTACGAATTTCCCCTTGTTAAAATTTACAATTTTCCCCTGTGAAAATTTACAATTTTCCCCTGCTTCAAATTTACAGTACTGCCATTACTTTAGCTTTTGGAAAATTACGATTTTACCCCGGTCAAAAAATACAACTTTCCATCAGTTAAAAATTACACTATTGTCATTGTTTTAGGTTTTTTTTATCAAAAGTATAAAAGTGTTTTGTTTTAATTGGTTGACTCGATTTAATTGTTTTTCGTGTCAATGAGCTAACTAAAACTCACTCATTATTCGGTCATCACCCCGCAACGCGGGCGAGACATCAACTAGTTTCATACAAACGTGGTTTGGAGCAAGGACTTACTTCTCGATGCTGACTGTATTAGTGATGCTTATAGTAACTTTACACAAATGAGATATTATTAATATTGTGTGATTAAGAGCTGACCATGTAGAAACCATAGGTGCAGCCTCCCCTTTTTCAAAAAGTTATTTTTATTGTAAACCAATGGTCTATTAGCAACTAATATATAAGTATATAAACATGAGAACAAAACTATAAAATCATGTAGAGAATAGAACATGGAGAATTCTTATTCATTAATCAATCTTCACCATATAAAAATGGCTCTATATATTTAGGCATGTACATTAATACAAAAGAAATTGAAGAGATAGTAGTTATGTATGTGGATAGTCACCATATAAATGACTCATTTATAACACTCCCCCTTGACTATCCACATACTTTTAATATGCTTGGTGATACTGCCTCGTTAAAAACCTTGCTAGGAAAACCCAGTGGGACAAAACCTCAGCTAAGGGAAAAAGAGTGCAGCACGTATTTTCTTATTCTGATACTTCTGGATCAGGTATGTTGCATCGTTAAAAACCTTACTAAGAAAATCCAATGGGACAAAACTTAGTTAAGGGAAAATGAGTGCAACTTGAAAAAATCTCCCCCTCATTATAATATGTATCCTTTAAGTAACATGTGTCCATCTTCCTCGAATGTTACTCAAAACTTTTGTAGAATAATTTGTTGTTTGATGCCTTGAAGTGCAATACTTTATATTGAGTAATGTTGTAAAATCTTCTTGTGAGACTTCTAGTGCTTCCTCTTGCAAACAAATACCATAAGATCCACTACTATGTTGTGTTACATTCTTTACATCTACAAGACTAACGAAACTAGTTTTCATAGGTTAGTAAAATATAAACACATATCATTCTTACCTTTAGGGTATCGACATATCTGCTTTAGCATTCAAATGTCTCCTCATTGGACATGTACTATATCATGTTAATAAATTCAAATAAGAAAAACATATTATGCATAGATAGAAATAAATACTAATGCACAATTGCACTTTAGCCATGATACTTTTGGAATGAGAATCCATACTTTGGTAGGAGATGATAATAGTCATTTTTTATAAAAAAAATAACTTAATAACCTTTAACATACTTTAAGGTTCAACAATGTCCATAGTAAAATATCCAAACATCATCTTCTAGATGTACTTGAGGAATTAGTAAAATATGATTACATATATACTCGAACTGCAGTTCGAGTAATAATTAGACCGTGCCAAGGTCATTCAAAAATTCTCCCTCTAAAAGCTCAACAATTTCTCTCGATGATGCCTAGACATCATCACTGTAAACTCTGATTATTGTGAACTTTTAAAAGTAGAACGTCGATAAAACATGGCTAATTTAATCAAACTTGTATCCTTCTTTATACAAATATCTCAAGTTGTATAACACTCGATCTAATATTTTAGTCCATACATATTCTATGAACTTGATATAGTACGTTCTTGAGGTTTTGAAATCATTAATGTTTCTAGCATTATCAATCCATGAGAGAATTCTTTCCAACTTATCCAAATATGCATGTGCTTTCACTCTTAGAAGTTTTGCTATATAAACTTGCCCTTTTAACACATAGATATCTATATCATATGCAAAAATATCAAGAACACTTGCTTTTATCTCCAAAATTCATATTGTACCATGTTTGTACACAGTGTACATTGAGATGCCATAATAACTAGGTACACATTTTCTATGTATGTTTATTGGAGTATTGGTGTTCTATAATTACATCCATAAGGTGTTTCAATTAACCTCTTAAGCACTCAAATGCTTTAGGATACTCATGGGGAGTTCCAATTATATTCAATTCAATAATATATACAACATGTATATGTATTCAGATCTGAATTTATATAATAATCATAATATTCTCAAGAACTTATTTTGTATGACTTAGTATCAAGTGATACATAACTTTCATAAGACGCGTGTCAATTATCTTTTATATATTGCCAGACTAATAAGATATTGGAAAGTCAATGCATCCACCACTGAAAAATACGTTTTCTCATAATCAATCGTAGGTATTTGTGAAAATTCTTGTGCCCCCAATTTTGAGTTATATCACTTAATTTGATTTTCACATGATTCGCGTAAAAGACACTTTTGTATCCAGCATATTTTACAACTTCAGTTGTATGGACTGTTGGTCCAGAAACTTTCCATTTCATTAGAGAACTAAACTATGCCTTATTTGCAGCTTTCTATTTTGGCCAATCATTTTTTAATATTCATTCATAGGCAGATCTTAAATCTTGATCCTCATCATTTAATCATTTAAGCGCTACAATATATACAAAAGTATAACGACGTCGATTTTTATTTCGATTCCATACATATCTTTAGACATGATACAACTTGGCGAGATCTCTTTATTTTCAGGCACCTGAGGTTCTTCTTGAACCATCATGTCTATTGTCCCTTCAGGGGATCTTATTACTATAACCTCTACTTGACCATCTTAGTTACTTGCTCCAATTTTCGAGGAATTTTATTGTTGGAATCAACTAGTCTTCCACGCTATAGGCGTGCAATAGACTCATTACAAAAATATGTGGTTGTCCTCTTGGGACACAAAGACAACTGGAGCATAAGCAGTTGATTATGTGACTTACTTAGTCACTCTATTTGGTCAGTGAACTTGTCTGGTAATTTGTTCTTTAATATTGGAAAATGAATTATACTTTAAACTACTAGTTCATAGTTTATAGTCTGAGGATCAAGATGACATGATAATTCATTTCACTTTTCACTTTCCAACTGCTTGTTGTCTCCCGCTAATGTTGGAACCATTCATTCACTAAAGTGAAAACCAATGAGCCATAAACGAATTTCTCACTAATGGCTTTAAGTATTTAATCATAGATGATTATTTATACCCAACATATTCTCAAACTTTTTAGAAGTTCCATCTTTGTGCGGTGTGGTGGATGAGTTTCAATATATGTCGCACAACCAAAATCTTTGATGAGACATCTTTGGTTCCTGACCAAAAACCAACTATATGGGGAGAACTATAACTTATTGGCTTGATGTGAATTGATGATACTATATATAAAATTACATGTACCTAAATGAACTTTTGTTCCTCTCATGATCATTGGCTTTGTAACCAATAGTATACGTTTAGTGATCATCTCAACAATAACACTTATTCCAATGATCGTTAATAACTTGGGAATCAAATTCACTATTATCAAATAAATATACTAATCTGGATTAATATGCTTGCTATCACATTAGCTAAGCCACAATCACACAAGCTTCAGGTTGTGGATTTGCTAACCATTTAGGATGCATCGATTTTAAAACACTAAATGGTATCATGTTTGTATATTTATTTCCGTTATCATTTCCAGAATATTTGGGGATTCACACCCTATTTTTGTTGATCAGTACTTAACTTCACTTGAGAGCAAACATGACATGTATAATTATCAAGATAATCTTCTGGTTCTTCGATACCTTTCACATCATCATTAATGACTCGGTGTGGTCTAACCGGTCATGCCAACTAACTAAATACTTATGATCCATAAACCTTTGGATTATGATCGCATATGTATTACTTGCACGTATGTAATACAAAATGTAAGATACAAGAGAATGTATTATAACTTCAAAGTTTAAACCAACATGTTATATGGTCATTCCTTAGTTTGCCACTTTTGGTGGTCGATCTCATTATGACTATTGTTACAATTCTAATAGTCGATCTCATCATGACTATCATTTCAATTATTGTAGTCGATCTCATTATAATTTCTAATGGTTGATCTCATTATCAACATGATCATCATTGTATTTTTCTGAATGATCAATATATATTCATTTCATGGATCAAAGTAAAACCAAACAATTTTCACGGTTTCCATTATTTACTCGGACATATAAATCTAAATTCATTTAGAACCTTTTGTTTCTTTTTAATGATATTGCTACCTTAGGATCATATTTGAGGTTTGACAAACAAAGTTTGTTTTATCCGATTTTCCCTTATAAATAAACATATCTTTGTTGTCCGAGTCATATAATATTACCGGTCTAACATCTCACGACCATTTAAAACTTGATAATGAGATACATGGAGTATGACACTTTGGGTGTCAAATCTACGCATATTTCTCCTCTTTCATGAGAGTGACAATAAACCATGATCTGGTTTAATAGTTCTATTCAATATTATCGATGCAAAGAAATGATAGCATATAGAATACAAGATATAGATAGCAACAAATCATTCAATACATGATCTCATAGCATGTCATCATATAAAAACAACTTATAATAGGCCTTTATGAAATAAGAAACCTTTTCATCACTAATAAGCAAAAGTATATAATTTATGTAATAACTTATCATGGTATAACCAATCACAAAGATATGATATAACCAATCACAAAGATATCTTATATATATTCGTTACTTTGAAACTTAAACATATATCTCTTTCAAGTTCTCAGATCATTTATTATTTGAAAATTGGAATATTGATGAACTACATAACGTACTCAATTTTTTCTTCTCAAATATTGATATTTAAAAAAAAAACTAATGACATCAAATAAGCAATCTATATATTGCACATATGAATCATATAGCAATGGTCATTATTTTATACAAGCAATAATAATAGTTAATCAAAAATTAAATTATTAAACATTATGACATAGCCTAATGAATGCATGAGAAATACCAACATCGTTAGAAAGGGTTTCTCTAATAACAAATAATGATATATAGCAATAGGAATCAATTACATGAATTTCTTATATGCAAAATTTGTTATAAATTCTAGTATAACCCTAGTATAAATACCAAATGTTATTTTTATAATCATACTATAACAATAATAATACATTGCATTATAGATTGTATACTTTATTTAAAACTAAATCAAGTGATGTTTCCAATGAGTACTACACACATAACACATTTATATTGTGTAAAAGTCCTTTGGCATGCTATATATTAACAATGACTAATGAAAACAATTAATTACGATCCACATTAATATTTTATCTTCTTTTTACGGCCAACAAGCAAACAATTTCAGTTAAAGGAATAAAATGACTTCACTTGGGGTTTAACAGAAAAAGCGTATATATTATGTCCTTGATTGAGTAGTAAAACTTTATAAGATAAGATATTCTTTTCGATCAATTAAAAAAAAGTATAATTTTTTTAAATAAATTATCATGGTATAATTAATTATAGTGTAACAAAAAAAAATATATCCCACGTATACATATCTGTCATGTTAATTTGAAACTATGATTTTAACATATCATCATTTGTTTACTAGTAAATAAGCTCATCTTTTTTACTTTTTATAATAATAAATTATGTAGTCACGTATAATCGTAAAAGTATCACAAGAGTCTCAATGCTATAATATGAATTTCAAATAAATTCCAAATGTTGCACGGAATTCGAAAGAATCAAAAGGATTATTTCCTTTTGACTGTTGATATCACCTCTAGATGACATAAATTCACATGAAATTTTTTTTAGATGCTACCTAACGTGAAAAATTGAAATAATTTAACTTCATGTGTCAAAATCAAAACTAATAGACAAAAAAAAACATTAAATTGCCTAATTACTGTTGCATACATTGTTCTTTGATTATAATCCAAATCCAACCTTTCAAACGTTATTCATATACAATGGGTAATTATTTAACTATATCTTTTTATGTATGCACCAAAATTAATATTTTGGGGTATATGTCCTCAATTCATTTTTTGTGTTATCAATAAATTAAAATATACTAAATAACAAAATATCAATATTTTTACACTTAGAAATATATTATATCAAAAACTGAAACTTAAGTAGTCCTCTACAATTGTAAATAAAACAGTATAACGTCTACATTATTTAAATAATCTTTTGAGATTGATATAAATTGAATCAAAACAGAGATTTAATTAGATAGTTAAATAATCTTTGAATTCGTTGTCTCATACAACAAACTCCCATTTCCAAATTAAAATTCAATTCAAATCAATATAATATTATAATTCGTCAATGCATATCAACAGGATGTGTATATGTATTATGAGCAATAAGTTTCTATGTTGTTACCTTATTTGCTACTTGAGATAGGTTCGTGATTGCGGAATGGAACGACCCGTCAAACGAGTGATGGGTGGGATGTTGGTGATGGTTGTTGTCAAGTGAGACTCGCAATTGGTGGCTCCAGTAGGCAATATTAACTTGAACAAAACAATAGAGAATCGCTACCGCTGTGGTTTTTTCGACAAGAGCACCGTCGTGCTGATAACGTATTGTAAACCAATGGTCTATTAGCAACTAATATATAAGTATATAAACATGAGAACAAAACTATAAAATCATGTAGATAATAGAACATGGAGAATTCTTATTCATTAATCAATCTTCACCATATAAAAATGGCTCTATATATTTAGGCATATACATTAATACAAAAGAAATTGAAGAGATAGGAGTTATGTATGTGAAGAGTCACCATATAAATGACTCATTCATAACAATTTTAGTGTTATTAGACGTTAAAATGAACGTGTTATGTGTTTTTATTAGAATGAATAAAATATTGGAATATCTTTTTGTGGAAACACTTGCTATCTCCCCTTTTTCAAAAAGTTATTTTAGTGTTATTAGAGTTAAA
>JARYGA010001991.1:0-22049 GCA_030545235.1 Helianthus tuberosus
CATTCTAAATGTCATTCCGCGATGAGGGGATAAGGAGCAAGTGAGGTACCCGGAAGTACCCGCCCTCTATTCGCTACTCAATGGGTCTCCGCGTTTTCCAATCCGATATTTTATCATTTACCACCTCTGGATTTGCCGAAACAAGTTGGGGAGAGATATTATCCCGTATTGCCGAATTATCACGGGATTGATGAAGCAGCAAAAGGCAATCACGTCAGAGGATAAAGGGGCACCAAAAAGGCATCAGCCTTTTACTTTACAAAAGATGGGGATTGGTTGGACTTACACGCAATCAGAACGGTATCATAAGCTCAAGTCGGAGGGGCGGAGATGTAGAGCATTGAAAGTGGGTGCAAGGGATCTTCTACCGGGTGAAACGGATGAGCCGGAAAGTGATGCGGAAGTTCCAAGTGGTGATGATGATTATGCAGATGAGCCTCATGGTGGTGAGAATGTGAATGCGGGCCAAGGGGGCCTAGGTAGGGATTATGGTGATGCCTTTTACGATTACACGGAGCGTTCCTATGAGCCAAATTGGGCTTATGATGGTACGATGCAAGAGGTTATCGAGAACCAACGTCCTCCGGCACCCATTTTTGAGTCATGGTCGGGTTCGGAGCGGACTTTATTTGATCAACACAAGATGATGAGTGCCAGCATGGAGCGGTCTTTGAAGCATAACTTTGATCGTCAAGAGGCGTGGAATCGCACAGACACGTATTCCCATGAATTGGAAATGAATAATTGATACCATGATAACCAAGCAAGAAGAATGCATGCAGATTGGCACGCCGGGCGGCCGGTGGTTGTGGATCCACAACATGTGGATTATGCGTCTCTACCACCTTACGATGGTAGTATATCGTATCCGACCCCGCCGCTCCATCATTCATAGTGGATCGACCCGCGCCAACAAGAAGGAGATCCGCAACAAGGTCGGAGTAGTAGTGGTGCATTCGCTTTTGGAGAATGGAATGACATGATGTCTTCCATTTTTGGGCCTCTACAGCCACGCTATTACTAGTCAGGTCGTGTTTCTTCCTTGTATATTTTGTGAATATCTATTTAGTTTGATATGTTTATGGTCGGGTGGTTGGGTGGTGTTGAGTTTTTGATGTTATGTTTGGGTGGTGGGAGTTGGCGGTGTGATGTTTTAAAAGAAGAAAAAAAATAATTATAAAATGAAAAATACCAAAAAGAAATTTGTGGTTTGAGTGTTGAGCTTTTGGGTGATGTAAAAGATGTTTAGCGATCAAATCCTCCTAAAACCATACATCGGGGTCAATGTATCCCAAGTGTGGGGATGGGGGGAATTTTTGAAGTTTTTGAAAAAAAAATTAAATCAAGCGAAACAATGTGAGAATTTGAACACCTTGGATTATCCCCACATGATGCACCGGCAACCCTTAATACCCTTTTATTCTTGGTGAGAGTTGAAGCCACACATGTAAATAAATAATACTTGTCTTTGATGAGAGTGGCAACGGGTGGGGGTGCATTAGAACTTGTGCCTTGATACGGTTTGAGTCCTTAGTTGGACATGAATGCGAAAAGGAAAAGGGCATTTAGGTAGCCTCGTCTTTAGTGTGTGCGAATGTGGGATTTGGGGGGGGGGGGTTGGACCTCATAAATTATGTATATGATTATGGTTGCGAGAGGGGCGGGGGTTTGGACATTTAGTTGCCCAATTTTGTGCCTAAAAGCCTATCGTTTGTTACCCCCTAGCTAGTTACCTAAAAATTTACCCAATTTGACCCGGTCTTATGGTGTTAGTGGTTGTTTAGTAGTATGTAATTTTATTTGATGTTATGTTGCTTTGTTAAAAAAAATCAGAAAAAAGAAAAAAAAGGAGAAAAAGCAATGAAAAATGAAAAAAAAGAAGTGATGTTTAGTTATCTTGTATATAGTAGTTAAGTTTGGTAGTTGTTTGTTTGTTTCTTTGTGTAATAAAAGACCGGGTTAAATTTTCGCTACTTCATATATATTCCATTTCCTACCCGTACACCTAGCCATGTTACAACCTTAAAATCCCCTTTGATTTGCATTCATGTTTGGCATTTGTTAGGAGAAGGATCGATTTAGGTACAAGCCTATAGTTGTGCAACCGCCCGTTAGCCTTTGTGTGTCTAGCTTGCATTTGCTAGTGCTTACTTGTTACCGAGAGGAGAGACATAGCGAGGGGTGCGTTATTTTGGGTGTTAAGAAGGGGTTAGTAAAAGGACTACATGTTTATGCTTGGTTTATGTGATCGCTTGTTTTGAAAACGTTTTGATGAGTTGCTTGGGACAAGCAACGGTTAAGTGTGGGGATGTGACGGGTGGTCCATAGGACAACCCTTAATGATGTTAAAAGACGAATTTATCCTTCACTTAATCGCGTAATTATCTTGAATTAGATGACTATGGTTGCTTATGTTTCAGGTGAGGTTCGGGAGCTAAAAAAGGATAAAACGCAGCTTTGGACGGTTTGGAGATGAACGGGTCGTGCAAGGAATGAAAGAAAAAACAAAACCCAACATTCAGGGCTCCACCGTAAATTACGGTGGCCATCGTAATTTACGGTGGCCCTGAAACATGCCCAATTCTCCACCGTAAAACAGGAGACTTTCACCATAACACTCTTTGATCCACCGTAACTTACGGTGGTACCGTAATTTACGGTGGAGTCTGCGGAAAATTTCGTAACTGCCTCATTAAATCAGTTTTTGGGATGCCTTTTCACATATCTAATGATTGGACGTTTTCTCTGCATATTGGGGGCGATTTTGGCTAGTTTCTCTTGGTTCAAAACATTTCTAAACAATTGGTTTGTGTTTTCGATTCGTATGAACATTAATCGTTGTGTGATGATGATGTACCAAGTCATGCGTGGCTAAACTTTTGGTGATCATCCTAGATGTAAGGTTTGCTTTTGAAACACTATGTTTGTGCTTGAATTTCTAGAATAATAACTTTGAATGTTTGTTTGAGTTATTATGGTGTTTGGATATTTGTTTGTAAATTGTTGATTATTGTTTGATGTTAACCTAAACCATACGTTCTTGGTGCCGTTGGCAATCGAGATATCATGGGAGGGATTAGGGTTGGATAATTGTCAATTGATCATCGAGTAACAACCTCGCATTTTATAATCCGAGTACTTAGTTCTCCTTTATCACAAACAGATAATCAAACACGAGCCATGTCTATGTGGTTCTTTCTAGTTAAGCATAAACATTAGTGTGGATTAAAACCTGAATTCTAGGATGATCGCTTGTTCCTAATCTGTTTACAAAACCAATCTTTGATTTGCAATTTAATTAGATAATATTAGTTCTTAAAACCAAAACAATCAACTCTTGAATTTTAATTTCTGCAAGTTAGGTTAATTATAGTTAAATCGCAAAGCTATAAAATCAATGCATTTTCCACATACTCCCTGAGTTCGATACCCATTTACAACTATCTATAGTTGTTATTTGGATTAAATTTGCCTGTACTACGACAGCACGTCAACTATCATGTTATATAACTTTTATCCTTTTCACATTTTGTTCTCATATAATGACTCCTTTAATTTGCTACTTCTAGGGGTTTATCTCATTATGACCATTATTACAATTCTAATAGTCGGTCTCATTATTAACTTGGCTATCTTAACATTCTGATGGTCAATCTCATTATCAACTTGCTTATCATAGCACTTCTGATGATCGATTTCATTATTAACATGACCATCATTACAAAATTTCTTAACTATGTCCATGATCACGACATTTTAAATGATCGTTATATAATATCATTCACTTTAGAGAATGGAATAACCAGAACAAGTTTCATAGCTTTTCATTATTTATTTTCTTAGACATACAAATATAAAGTCACTTCAAACCTTTCATACCCTTTTAATAATATTGCTATTTCAAGAGCATATTTGAGGTGTGACAACCGAAAATATTTATCCGACTTTCCCTTGTAATAATCTTCTCTTTGCAATTTTCATAACACCAATAGAGAAGTAATTAGATGGCCGAGACATATAAGATTTATGAGTATGACACTTCGAGTGTAACGCCTAAGCATATCTATACTCTTTCATGAGATTTATACTAAACCACAACTTTGGTTTAGTTGTTCTATTCAATGCTATCTATATAATAAACAATAAGATATAAAATACAAGATATACCATAAAAACATGTTATAACATGTAATCGACTGTATTTCTAACAGTATAACTAACATGCAAAATAATTAATATCATAGCATGCAAAATAATTAATATCATAAAGTATTATGAAAAAACACTAACCAAACTCACCAATATAAGCTACTGTTTTGTATTTTTCTATTAATCATCAAATCATGGACCAATTACCATTAATAATTTATATATAATATTACATCCATGATAAATTGATAACAACACATAGAAATTAAGGTGTTATCATAATACATTAGATAAGACTATTTTAACTTTGTTGCATGTAAAATCAACAACAATCATGTGAGATCAATAAAAATACCAATATTATTTAAAAAGAAGACAACCCTAGTATATCTATTGAATTTAAACATTATGCAAAATAAATAATTACCGGACCCCATAAAATATCTTTAAAATTTAGGATACAAAGTCTAGATTTGATATTTAACAAGATAATAAAGAACCAATATTCAAGATTTGATCAATATTTTTAAACTTTGAATTCTATTCAAAATATAATAATTTAATCAAATCACCATACATAGTTGAGGATATTAAGTTGACCTACATGAAGTTTCTTAATAAAAGAAAAATACAAAATTCAAACCCAAAACCTTTTAAATTCATCCGAATATAAAACACAGACCTTGTTTTTTCTTTATCAATAAGCTAGGCTATAACCCTATGTATTACACGGGTTGAATAATAATGTTTAAATAATATTGCAACTAGAATATTCCCGACGGTTTTTGAACTAGAAAAGCATGGATGCGGAGTTTTCGCGTTCAAAACGCGAATTTGTAACTAAGTTATTGATTGTTACATTTTATTATTTTAATTGCGTATTTAGTTTTGTTGGTTGATGATAAACAAATAGTTCTAGTAGTTTTTTTTTAAATATCATGTGTGTGAAAAATAAATTTTACAAATGAAAATGACATTTTAATGTGGAATTGATTGCCTCAGTGATGTAATTATATTTACTTTATAGATTTCACATGGCATCCCATAAAATCGTCACATCGTAATCCTTCCTCTAAAATAGACATAAATACTAAAAAAAACTTATTGTCTGTTTCTACTCGTTCTGAAAAATAAAATCTTCTAGGTTAATAATAAGATTTTTTTTACTATATAATTATTATATGTATACAATAATCAATTCTAAAAACTTTACCAATCACGTCAGCTATATATTTTATTGGAAGGGTCAATTAATTTAATAATCGTATTTATCAAAACTATTCCTGTTAAATGATAACATAGCAATTCAATTAAAGGAATTGAACCTTACATGATTTAAAAGATCAACAACCACGTGAAAGTTATGGTAAGTTGAATTCAGTTAGTCTAAGATAATATTTTAAATAAATTAAATAATTTAACTAAATGAAAATATTGTTGATTTGTCTTAAGATGGGAATAATCAATAAATTCACGATGTCATCTTTACCAAATATTAGGGTTTTAAACCCTGCAGTCACCTCATCCCCCGAATACCCAATATAAAAAGGTTAGAAATCTAAACATAAATACTCAGATATTTTAAGCAGTCAAATATGATTCACAAAGGTTAATTAGTATCGGTACCTTTGTTGAAGTTTTTGAATTTTGCTTGAATCGAGTACCACGCAATATCAGTCGGCTACTACGGTCTTGCGATCCAACTCCATAAGCAACTCGTGCTGATAACGTGTTGTGAAACTAGCCTAATAGCAAACAATAAGAGAAAAAGATGTAGGGAGAAAGAGATTG
The DNA here is from genome assembly GCA_030545235.1 of Helianthus tuberosus. Classification (NCBI taxonomy): domain Eukaryota; kingdom Viridiplantae; phylum Streptophyta; class Magnoliopsida; order Asterales; family Asteraceae; genus Helianthus; species Helianthus tuberosus. Next base: position 5,941 of record JARYGA010001991.1, read on the forward strand.
ATATTACATTGATAGGTATGTATTTTACAATGAATATATATAAGAGATGGAATCTTGGAGAACAAGCCAATCTATTTAAGGAGTTGATAACCACATAATATGATATATTTATAACAAAATCCACATTCGAATCCAATTATTTATTTTTTACTATATTTAAACTAAACATTGTAAAGTATAACATAATATATTTACTAAATCTTTTTAGTTTTCGAATATTGGATAATTCGATTATCTGAACTTTTTGGAAATCCAAAAGTGGTTCCTTATACATCCGTGAATAAAAGTCTGCTCGATGAAGTTCATTTTTTAGACCGTGGGGTATGGTGAGACTTGGGTTGGGGGAATGAGTTGACATATGGAGTTGGAGCCCTCCACCGGTGAGTGACGTGTCCGTGGGATATCGCGGGGCTTGGGTTGGGGGCGTGTGGCTTGGCAGTTTATTAAAAAAAATATTACAAAAAATTAAAAAAATACATACAACATTAAAAAAACCTAAAATTTTATTAATTACAAAATTAAAAAAACCTAAAAACGATTACAAAATAAAAAAAAACCTAAAAATTACAAAAAAACCTAAAAACGATTACAAAATAAAAAAAACTTAGAGCGTTAGATAAATTTCAAAAAGCGCGAGCTTGGGCCGTAGCTCGCGCCATTTATGTTGGCACGCGTTGAGGTTGTGCCGGTCGGGTCCGACGTTATGTTGGTAGCTTGCGAATGCTTCCGGCCAATATCGTGTTTGGCCGGGTTGTCGCCCCTTCATAGCGTCAACGACGCTTATGACGAGAGCCAATTCTTCTTCGTGGGTCCAAGAGACCATCTTCTTCGGGTTGGGGTAGCGGGTTCGTGGGATCAAGTGGGTTATGGTTGGGGTAGCCGGTGGGGTAGCGGTGGACAGCGATGGTTTGGGATGGGGTAGCCGGTGGGGTTTGGGGTTACATTTATAGGGGATGTTGGGGGTTGGGGTGACCGCTTGGCTTGGCCAAATGGTTGGAATTTAAAATTCAAACACCCGCTATGACATGGCGGTGGACAGCGAATAGGAGGCCGCCACATCGGATATCAAGCCCGCCCCACGCCCGGCTTCAAACCCAAGCCCCAAGGGCCACGCCCCAACCCAAGCCCACCCGGGGTGATGACTTAAGCGTTTTCCCCCAACCCACGCCTCATACCCTATATTCTTAGTAGTGGTAATAACAACTCCCCAGCCACATCCATTAATTTATTTGTTTTATTATTTTAAAACTTTTTTGGTTACTTTAATTTAATAATAGTTGACCAAATAAAATATTTCTAATAAGGTCTCCAATAAACGGATAAAACAAATGTGAAGTGTTGCCACAAACAGAAGACAATTTTTTTAGACCATGCTAAGGCTATAGGGTGTGAGGATTGTGGTTGGGTTATCAATCGCCACACAGGATCATTAATTAATTGCTACATCACCTCCTTGTCTCATCTACCATGATTCTCATGGATTAAACCATGGCAACCATGGGGGCCTCCTTTCCTTATTCAATAGTTCCTTTCCTTTTCACAAAAATAAATTAAAATAAGATAATAGTGGTTTGAGTCATGACCACACCCTTAAGGTAGTGATTTTGGATGATGGATTAGAAGTAGGTAACATGGCGCTGATGTGGAGGATTATGGTGATAATGAGGATTATGACCACACCCTATAGCCTAACTGAATTCCTCCTAGAGACGCGTTAATAACAGGTACACCCTGTTAATCACGGTAACACCTCGGCTGGAGGTGGAATGCACTAGGGATGAGCTCGGTACTGAAAATCCCCAAAAGTGGGTACCGGTACCGAATATACCCGGTTCGGTATGGTCCGGTACCGGTTCGATACTAGTACAGTACTGGTACGGTACCGGTATTTGAGGGTAAAAACCGGTAAATACCAGTACCGAACAAGTCGGTACCGAATCGGTACCGAAAAAGTACCCGGTTCGGTAAATTCGGTACCAGTACCGGGAACGATTTGCTCATCCCTAGAATGCACTAAAACTTCAGGTCGGATCGCCGAAGTTGATGATGGATGGTAGAAGGTAGTACTAGTGTTTAGTGTTTACTCTTTTCACTTGTGATATAAACAAGGCCTGGACAATTTTGTTGGGGAAATTACGAAAATGTCAGTTGACCAAAACTATTTTCAGATTTGTCACCCTCATGCGTCTTTGGAAGGACTCATCCGGCTTGGAAGCGTCCATATGCAGACCCTTTAAACACTCAATAAAAATTGGACACGTGGCGTTTGCAGGTGGGCCCAGACGCATCCCACTTCTAATGCGTCTCTTTCTCTCTCATTTCTTTCTCTCTTCTCTTTCTCTCTCTCTTCTCTATCTCTCTCTGACCTACACTCTCTCTAACCTGGGTGGTAATGAATTGGTGTGGGATGCGATCAAGAACGCGATACCTTCGCCGTTGAGGCAGTTTAGGGGAAGGGGTGATGGTGAAGGAGAATTTGGTTGAGAAAGAGAGGGTGGAGTTGAAGTTGGAGTCAAGAAAGCGAATCGGGTGTTTGTAGAAGATTCGGCCGGTGTTTGGGAATGGTGGGTGTGAGGAGCAGTTGGTGAGGGGTTGAGTGAGGGTGATGGCGGTTTGGTTGATGCGGACGGCGCCGTAGAGGGTGAAGTTTGATGGGGGAGATGATGATCCGGTTGTGAAGATGAAGAGGAAGAGGATATGGAGAATTTGGAGCTTTATAATCATAGCATCCATGGAGGTTTGTTCATGGAAACAAGAAGATGTATCTATCCTATTGCAGTGTGTGTTTATGTGTGTGTGTGTGTGTGTGAGTTGTTGCAAGAAATTTATCCGGATGAAGATGAATTAGAAACTCAGGCAGTAACTGGGTGGGGGGTGGTTGCAGGTTAGAGAGAGTGTAGGTAAGAGAGAGAAAGAGAAGAGAGAGAGGAGAGAGAACGAGAAGAGAAAAGGGGAGAGAGAGAGAGAGGAGAGAGAAAGAGACGCATTAGAAGTGGGATGCGTCTGGGCCCACCTGCAAAACGCCACGTGTCCAATTTTTATTGAGTGTTTAAAGGGTCTGCATATGGACGCATCCAAGCCGGATGAGTCCCTCCAAAGACGGATGAGGGTGACAAATCTGAAAATAGTTTTGGTCAATTGACATTTTCGTAATTTCCCAATTTTTATTACATCAATATGTGTTACCTTAAGTGGGCTCCAGTGGTGAAATTTCAATTACTTTGGCCATCTCATAATCATTTAGACTATGGAGTATGGTCCCCTTTCCCCCACCTCCAACTCACCTCTATCTCACCATCTTCTTTTTCCCCTTTCTCTTCCCCCATCAACAAAAAATGGTTCCCATTCCATCCTAATCCATCCCCATCCAATAATATTAAGAGCGAGAGAGAGAGAAGCAGTTCCGGGATGAATGATTGCACCGATGTTATGTCACACCCTGGCTTTGCGGAAGCGTGGGTTAATTTGGTGTGACTTCTTAATACCATAGCTTAATCACAACAAAGCTATATGAAAATAAAACATGCAGATCATCCATTGATTTAAGTAAAATACCACAACATTGTCTTAATACGTTGACACATGCAACGGAAATTACAACATAAAAACTTTGTTCTTAACACACAACCCCAAAATATAACATAACATTTGTTTAAGACTTGCGACTCGTCCAGGTAAAAGTCGCAATCCCTAAACATGGATGATCCTGTAATTCTAACACAGCGGGAAAACGTAGCATACCGGGCCAGATCCTTAGTTCCCTGAAATACATGTAAGTTGGAAAAATCAACATAATGTTGAGCGAGTTCATGCGTAAGTGAGTATATAAAACACTTGTAAGTATAAAAGTTTCCTGGTATGTAGCAGTGTAAGAGGACTTGTAATCACCAATGGTTTGCAAGGCCATTAGCATGTCGTGAAATGCAAGTAGGAAGACACAACCCTAGCTGATTTTTGCGTTGGGCAACCAAGTCACTCCAGGTCCGTTTTGGTTAGCCTCAGCGAGGTCCGTTTGGCCTAGAGCTGGGCTCGCTACACCCAGATAGATCTACCGCCTGAGTCCCTCGGTGTTCTAACTACCCATTCACATGATCTAAACCTCCTTACGTAAATCATACCGTGTATAAAGTACTTGTAAACAAAGTAACATGTATTTCACCCCCGCAGTTAAGAAAACTGAAAACAGTTAGAGAAAAGGGGGACATGAACTCACTGTAATGCGTCCTCGAATAACAGCAAATCAACTCAGTCTGCAGCACGACAACCTACAACGTGCTAATATCTATTAGACGAGCGGACGTGCCTTAGCTTAGGGTCTTAATGTTCTTGGGGAAATAGTTAGACAACTATTTCGTGTTTAAATTTCTTGGTTAACGTATAAATAGATTCCTTCCCAAGGATGGGGTATTCGTACAGGTATTATGTATTTGGTGACTTAACGTATTAAAAAAAATACATTTACAAGTCTCCTATCCAACACTTTAAAGTTTTATGTCAAAACTCAAGGCGAGGTTTAATTATGAGATATAAAGTTTCACATACACGATAGAAAAATAATTTTTCTAAGTCTAGATATTTTTAGAAAAATTCGCCAGAACTTCCCCTAAAAACGGGAGTGTCCGTGCTAATACGCACATCATTTTCTTTTTGAAATCAACCCATGATCATCAACAATTAACCATTACGTTTTGACACGCAAAATACTACCCTTGTCGTTTCAGTTTCAATTTGTGAAAACTGGACTGTTTTCGGACGTGTAAATAAATTACTTAACTTATTCCAAAAATTCCCAAATTTTTGTGGAACGTCATAACCGACCCACAAATTATTGTGTAAAAATTTCGGGGTCTCGTTCATTACCAAAAATTTATGGAAAATCGTTTACCGAACTGTGATCAGATTTGTTACATTCTGATCACAGTTTACGGAATAATTCGCCAAAAATTCCTCGTAAGTCCGTTTGTCGAAAATCCAGTTCGAGGGTCACAAATACATCTGTGTTCATCTTTGATAAAAGTTTCAGGGGCTGGTTCGGTTCAGGTTTTAAGTTGTGATCGAAAACACACAGCCCAATTTTCTGCAGTAACAAACAGCCTTAGCTGCTGTCACGGAAACAGATTTTTAAAATAGTAACCGACATCAGAAAAATACGATTCCAGCGCCATTTTCTTCGTTTTTTGAAATGACACGATTTAGGCTTTTGAAATTCCGTTTTTCGAGTTTTTAAGGTCCGTTTACAGCCTGTTAAAGGCGGCTGAAACAGTGACTCAGCATGCTGTTTTGTGATTTCGATGTTATTAAATCGCGTTATAAGTGTCCGATTAGCGGGTTAAACAAGAAAACGACTTTTAAATATCAAGTATGTGTTATCCAACCCTTAACCCGACGAGATTCCACTTTATAAATCATACACAAGTAAACCTTTACGTAGATTTTTATGTTCATACTTATGTTTCATATTTTTCTGATATTCTTGCAATCTAGTGATTTAAACAACAATACTACATGTTAAATGCCATAATTTTCGAACAAGATGAGATCAAGTATGAAGAAACTTACTACTAGCCTCTAGCTAGGGAAGAATCTTGTGTCAAAATGATGAGAAAAGATGTAGAATCAAGCAAGAACAATGCACCCTTGCAATCCCTTCAAGTTGCACCTTCCATGGATGATTTCTAGGCTTAGAATGGACAATGAAAGGAAGGAGATGATGTTGTTTAGGGTGGTGATGGGGTGCTCGGTTGTGGGCAGCCGATCAAGAGATAGGAGAGAGTGAAAATGGGTTGTATAATCTTGTGAAGTGACATACAATATAATGGACCTTACTTATACATTTATTCTCACATATCTTAGTTAGATAGACAAGCAAATCAATTAATACAAGAGAGTTGAAATCAAGCAAGAAGATTGGAAGTATGGTGTTATGACATGTGGGGTCCCACTTGGGGAAAAGAATTCGTTGGGGGGGGGGGGGTATTATGTAAATATTGTGACTAAAGTGTAAGTAATGTGATATATGTTAGTGGTTTATTTTTGGCGGGTGTTATGGCATACGGGGATCATGACTAGCCATAGAAAATAAAACAAAGTGTCTGCCAAAAATTTAGTGTCCCGGGTAATGTCCGGTTCTTACGATTAAATACCGTTCCGTTAAAATGTTTAATTATGCCGAAAAAAACTCTTTATATATATTTTTGTAACATAAATTATTCCCGGTACTTAGGAAAATATACGGGACCGTTCTGAAGTGTTTTTGCACTGTATTAGCAATTTAAAATGCTGAGTTCTATAATAAAGCGCAGAATTTTGTATTTAAAGTACGTTTTAGGCACATCCAATCAGTGTATCTTATTCCTAGAGACGCAGTACCACAACCCTTATATCCCTACACTCACTACCAGTGTAGCCAAAATATATGAGGCTCTTAACAGGCCTTAGAGGCAGTATCTGCCTGATGCTGGTTATATCAGCATGTTCATTGTGTATCCGTTTAGTGCTACTGTGCTTTTCGTGCATCATGTTTGTCACTAGGGTTCAGCATGTAAATAATGTAGTGACAACAAATAAAGTGTGATGCAAGTAAGTGCATGTATCAGTATGCAGGTAGCAGTTTATCAGCTAGTTTCAAACAAGCACAGTAATTAAGCAGTAATTAATCATTAATTAAGTTGTACGGATACCTGGTTTAGTGCGGGTTGTCACATTCTTCCCCCGTTAAATAAATTTCGTCCCGAAATTTAAGTTCTGCTTGTAGATGCAGAGTTCTTAGGAAATAAGTGGGGGTATCTCTCTTTCATCCGGTCCTCATGTTCCCAGGTAAATTCAGGACCATGTCTGGCATTCCAACGTACTTTGACGAGTTTGACACTGCTCCGGCGGGTCTTGTTAACTTTCCAATCCGTGACCTCAACAGGTTCTTCAGCAAAGTGGAGCGTGTCGTCAATATGAATCTCGTCGATAGGAATGGCAACGTCAATTTGAGTTGGACTTTTCTTTAGATTGGATACATGAAATGTATCGTGAACACCATTTAGTTCAGCAGGTAGGTCCAACTTGTATGCTACTGTCCCAATTCTTTCCAGAATTTTGAAAGGACCAATGTAGCGCGGATTTAACTTCCCACGCTTACCAACGCGTGCCACCCCCTTCCAGGGTGAAACTTTCAATAACACCATCTCTCCGACTTGGAAGTCCACATGCTTCCGGTTTGGATCCGCGTAGGCCTTTTGCCTGTGGCGAGCGGCTTCGATGCGTTTAAGAACTTGCGTAATCTTGTCTGTCGTCTCTTGGACGATCTCGGGACCAGCAAGCTGCCTATCACCTGCGTCAGACCAACATAGGGGTGATCGGCACTTGCGTCCGTATAGGGCTTCAAATGGCGCGACACCAATACTGGTGTGGTAGCTGTTGTTGTATGAAAATTCGACCAAAGGTAAATGTTTATCCCAGCTACCGCCCAAATCCATAACACATGCCCTCAGCATGTCTTCCAAAGTTTGTATCGTTCGCTCGCTCTGGCCGTCAGTTTGCGGATGGAATGCAGTGCTCAGATTCAACTGTGAGCCAAAGGCTTCTTGGAAGGATTGCCATATCCTTGACACAAACCTTCCGTCTCTATCAGAGATGATTGAGAGGGGTACTCCATGACGTGCGACAATCTCTCTCATGTATATTTCCGCAAGTTTACTGGTACTGTCTTTCTCTCTGATTGGCAGAAAGTGTGCGGACTTTGTTAAGCGGTCAACTATCACCCAAATCATGTCATGGCCTCTTGGCGTTCTTGGCAATTTCGTAACAAAATCCATTGAGATTTGTTCCCATTTCCACTTGGGAATCTCAGGTTGTTGCAGCAGCCCTGAAGGCTTCTGGTATTCCGCCTTAACCTTAGCGCACGTCAAACATTTGCTCACATAAATAGCAACATCGCCTTTCATCCTAGGCCACCAATAATAATTTTTGAGATCCTGGTACATCTTATCCGATCCAGGGTGGATAGAGTACCGTGACTTGTGCGCTTCGTCGAAAATAACTTCCCTTAATCCACCAAACAGAGGAACCCAAATCCTTTTCTCAAAACATAACGTTCCTTCCTCGTTTGGTACCAAAAGCTTCTCCATTCCACGGAGATATTCTTCCTCAAGGTTTCCCTCCTTGAGAGCTTCCTTTTGTGCAGCACGAATGCGCAAGGAAAGGTCGGTTCGTATAATCATTTCCAAAGCTCTAACCCTTATAGGCTTGATTCTTTCCTTACGACTTAGGGCATCGGCGACTACATTCGCCTTCCCTGGGTGATACTTTATCTCGCAGTCGTAATCGTTCAATAATTCAACCCATCGTCTTTGCCTCATATTCAACTCCTTCTGGTTGAATATGTGCTGTAGGCTTTTATGATCCGTGAAGATTGTGCACTTCGTACCATACAGGTAGTGTCTCCAGATCTTTAAAGCAAAAACCACTGCGCCAAGCTCTAAATCATGTGTGGTATAATTCTTTTCGTGCACTTTTAGTTGGCGTGATGCGTAAGCAATGACCTTTTGGCGTTGCATCAACACACAACCCAATCCTTGACGCGATGCGTCGCAGTATACCACAAAATCGTCGGTACCTTCTGGTAGAGCTAGGATTGGCGCGTTACAAAGCTTACCCTTTAATATCTGAAACGCTTCGTCCTGTTTGATTCCCCAATCAAACGTCTTATCCTTCTGGGTCAGGAGCGTCAATGGTTGAGCGATTTTCGAAAAATCCTCGATGAACCTTCGATAGTAGCCAGCCAAGCCCAAGAATTGTCGAATCTCGGTTGGCGTTGTAGGCGTTTCCCAATTTTTTATTGCCTCGATCTTGGTGGGATCAACATGAATTCCATCCCCATTAACCACATGTCCAAGAAACTGGACTTCGCGTAGCCAAAACTCGCTCTTGGAGAATTTGGCGTACAGTTGTTCTTGCTTTAGCAGCTCCAATATGGTTCTAAGATGTTGTTCGTGTTCAGCCTTCGTCTTTGAGTAAATCAGGATGTCGTCGATGAATACAATCACGAACTTATCGAGATACGGCTTACAGACTCGGTTCATTAGGTCCATAAAAACAGCAGGCGCGTTTGTCAACCCAAACGGCATAACTAGGAACTCGTAGTGTCCATAACGAGTTCTGAAGGCTGTCTTCGGGATGCTCTCTTCTTGTATTCTTAGCTGATGGTACCCAGATCAAAGATCGATCTTAGAGTAAAAACTTGAACCTTGAAGCTGATCGAATAAATCATCGATTCTTGGCAGAGGGTATCTATTCTTGATTGTTAGTTTATTCAACTCCCGGTAGTCAATACACATACGGAAACTACCGTCTTTCTTTTTGACAAATAAAACTGGAGCTCCCCAAGGTGAGAAGCTTGGTCGGATGAATCCTTTGTCAAGAAATTCCTGGAGTTGTGTAGACAACTCCTGCATCTCAGACGGTGCAAGTCTATAAGGTGCCCTAGCTACAGGCGCGGCGCCTGGAACTAAGTCAATGTGAAATTCTACTTGCCTTTGGGGTGGCAGTCCGGGTAAGTCTTCTGGGAAGACTTCTGGATACTCCCTTACGACAGGGATGTCTTCGATCCTTGGCTCGGCAGCCTTTTTATCCACGATGTGTGCCAGAAAAGCAACACATCCTTTCTGTAAACACTTCTTTGCTTTCAAGCAGCTGATACATCTTAGCGGCGTGTCACGCTTCTCTCCGTGAACAACGATTGTCTCACCATCATTGGTTGGGATACGAACAACTTTCTCGTGACATACTATCTCAGCCTTGTTGCCTGATAACCAATCCATTCCTACTACCACGTCGAAGCTTCCCAACTGGACTGGTAGTAGATCTAGAGCGAACTCACGTTCTCCTAATTCTATCACACAGCCTCTGATTACTTCGTCGGCTCTGACTAACTTTCCGCTAACCAATTTGATTGAGTAGGGGATATCTAACTTACTAGCGGTTAAACCAAGTATATTCTTAAATTCTAATGACACGAAGCCATAATCGGTACCAGCATCAAACAAAATAGGTGCAAAAGTTTTGGTTGTTAGGGAACGTACCAGAAGCCACACCTGGATCCTGGCATGCCTCACAAGCTCTGATGTTGGATTTTCTCTCACGGTCTTGTTTCAACTTCAGGCATTCCCTCTTAAAATGTCCAACTTCCTTACAATGGAAGCATCCTATCATTCGGCCATTTCCTTTCCCATTTCCACCTAGAGCGTTGTTACTGTTTTCTCCTTGTATGGAACTCTTCATCCCACAACCTTCCTTGTTGTGTCCTTTCCTCCCGTACCAAGGCTTCTGACATCCACCATCACGGTGACACTTGCACTCAGCACATCTTGGTTTGGTTTCTAAGTAAATCTTATCACTGGCCTGTTTGTTAGGGCAATCTTTCTTGAAATGCCCTTTGTCCCCGCAGTCAAAGCAACCTCGAATAGATCTTTGTTCATCGTTGTTCATTTGGGTATCTTCGGTAAGCTTCCTTTTGTTCTTTCCAGACGACTCTACCTGAGTTTTCTTGTCAGGGTTTGCAAGTTTTTCTAGTCTATTTGCTTCCGTAACGAGTGCCAAACCCATCTTACTTGCAACAATGGTTGTTAGTGGCGTAGATGCTGTCATCAAGCTCAAGACTTGAGGCGCCAGTTCCCAAATGAATTGTTCCAATTTCTTCAGTTCTGGTTTTACCAGGTACGGAATAATTCGTGACAGATCATGAAGTCGTTGCACGTACTCCAACACCTTCGGACCTTCCATCAATAGGCTCCGAAATTCATCTTCCCACTTCTGGGTTTCCGTTTGGGGGCAAAACTTCTTATGCATCATTCCTTTCAACTCATCCCAAGTTAACGCGTATGCTGTAGTTAGGCCCATTATTCGAACCTGAAGATTCCACCATAAACGAGCTCCATCTTGAAACAACTCAGAAACGTATGGGACTTGTTGTTCTGGCGTACAGCCACTCATTCGAAAGATGGATTCCATACTTTCAATCCATTTTACAAAAGTTATGGCACCCCCAGTGCCGTCGAACTTCGGAGGCTTGTAGTTGAGGAAGTGCCAGTAGGAACAACCGTTATTTTCTGAGGTACCTTGGATTGGTTCGGAGCGTAGGGCCTCGTGCTGTGCTATAGCTGCAGCAATTATCTCTTTAAGTTCTGCCTCAGAGGTGGGCATGCGCACTTCGCGTCTTGGCGGCATCTTCTAAAAGATGTTTCACATAGGTTAGGTCATAGCAAGTGAAGTGTGCGTATGCATTTAACAATACCAACACATAACATCTCATGTTATCAACAAGTCAATCACATAACCTCTTATGTTGTAGGACATAAACAATTGATTGAACATCGCATGTGGTGAGAATACTGCGATTGTATTGCCACAATTCGAGACCACAATGTAAAGCTTACAAGTACACCACTATATCATACTACATCAATGACTTAGTAGGGGACGACCCTAGACAAGTCGTGCGATCGCTGGACACGTTCAGGAGTCTCTGGTTCGTCCATTCAAATTTCAGGACTCCACGTCAAGTTTCTGAATTTCTGTCCTAAAACAACATTTCTTCTCAATCGTTTCCTTGAGCTCGTCCCAGCTCAGTGTATAAGCAGCGTCTGTGCCAAGGGTCTGAACCTGGAGGTTCCATTAAGAGAGTGTGCCATCTAGAAATATCCCTGAGATGTAGGTAACACTCTGTTGGGGCGAACAGTTACTCATTCTTAGAGTGGAGTCGGTCTTTTTGGACCAACGAACAATGCAACGGTGCCTCCGGTTCCGACAAAGTTCAAAGGCTTGCAGTTCAGGAACTGTTTATAGGTGCAGCCAGTTGGAGGGTTATCTCCAGTAATGCCATCGTTGTACTTAGAGTGGAGGGCTTCAATGTCGTGCATTTATCTGTGAGATGCGTTCTTGCAGCTCGTCTTCTGTCCTCAGTAACGTACCGGTGCTTGTGTCACGTCTGGGTGACATTCCCTTTTTGTCGAAATAGTGTGAAGCGGGTTGGACAATGTTTCAATTGTCTATGGGGTATATATAGCAACGTAAGCCATCATGTAATCACCCCATTTCACACGCAAATATACTCACTGTATAAGTGGGGAAGTAAATTTCTGAGCCTTCACATAGGCTTGCCAATTTGGCTTGTTGCTCGTAATAGAATGAACTCGAGGCTACATCGCCTAGGTCATTTTGTGTTTAAGTTATTTCCTGCTGCATTGGTTATCATCAGCTTGACCTGCAGAGTCCACCAGGATTCCTGTGCACCACAAATCGTTATTACGTGGGCCCCCGTAATAATAAATTGTCTTGCACAGTTACCCCAAATTTTCTCTCATCCAAGCAGATGATCAATCAAGGAGCAACAGCCGGTGCATTGGCATGAACAGGGTCATACTTCAATGCGGGGTCAGGAGCAACGCCTGGCTCAGGGGCCACGGCTAGCTCCGAATCAAAAACTCCATCTCGAAATTGGCTAGATCAACAATCACAGGGGTTACAGGATTCCCCAAGGGCTGGTCTAAGTGCATGAACTCAATGTCATGGTCTGGATCAACACCAGGCGGAAAAACAGGATTGTCCTCAATATCGCTATCAAACTCAAAACTGTGTGCGGGATCCGGTGCAGCTGGTAATGCCATATCAGGGTCGGCGTCGTGTAAGTAATGCTGCATTCCCTGTATGTGCGAAGATGCGGATGTCAGAGACTCAAATGAGTCTGGGATAGGGAAATGAGTTTTCCCCTACAGGAGTGTCCGCATGCAGTAGTCTAATGCCAGCAGCAATAGGGCCTTGCCCTCAAGTGGGTCCTCCTCTTAATAGTTCGACATCGTCTTCAGAGACAACGTCGGGGGCATATCAACAACGAGATAAGCGGCAAGGGGCACAGGGGCAGGGATCACTGCCAGTGGCAAATTCCCAACAAGATGGCCATCAGTAGGCTCTGCTACGACTTCAGGCAGTGCACAAAGGGCTGAAAGTCGTCATTGTCTGTGCCGGTAGTATCAGAAATGTACACCTCGTGCTTCGTTGAACTATGTCGTCTGATACTATGGTCATGGGGTTCGTAGTGCCCATCTTTCTAGTACTTGATGAAAGCATAACGTTTGTAACACAAACACATATACGTATAATAATCAATCATATAATCAGTTAATCACATAAGTCACCAAGTAAGGTATCACATACTTCTCCTAGTCTTACTAGCCAATTTCATCCAGTCTACAAGACTGCTCTATCCTTCACTTAAACCAAACCTCGATCCTCCAGATCGATCCTATAACAAACCAACGTGCTCAACTACTTCGATCACCTCGATCCTCCAGACCGATCCTCAGCCCTCCAAGCTGAGCCTATAATTAATAAAATGTGCTCAACATTTGTTTGTAAAAAGTTTTGGATCTGGACTTAAGTGGTATGCAGAAAAATGTTTTCGTGAGAGCCCTAGTGATCATAGTCTAGACTCGAGAAAGAATCCTAGTTCACTATGATCAGAGCTCTGATACCAAGCTGTCACACCCTGGCTTTGCGGAAGCGTGGGTTAATTTGGTGTGACTTCTTAATACCATAGCTTAATCACAACAAAGCTATATGAAAATAAAACATGCAGATCATCCATTGATTTAAGTAAAATACCACAACATTGTCTTAATACGTTGACACATGCAACGGAAATTACAACATAAAAACTTTGTTCTTAACACACAACCCCAAAATATAACATAACATTTGTTTAAGACTTGCGACTCGTCCAGGTAAAAGTCGCAATCCCTAAACATGGATGATCCTGTAATTCTAACACAGCGGGAAAACGTAGCATACCGGGCCAGATCCTTAGTTCCCTGAAATACATGTAAGTTGGAAAAATCAACATAATGTTGAGCGAGTTCATGCGTAAGTGAGTATATAAAACACTTGTAAGTATAAAAGTTTCCTGGTATGTAGCAGTGTAAGAGGACTTGTAATCACCAATGGTTTGCAAGGCCATTAGCATGTCGTGAAATGCAAGTAGGAAGACACAACCCTAGCTGATTTTTGCGTTGGGCAACCAAGTCACTCCAGGTCCGTTTTGGTTAGCCTCAGCGAGGTCCGTTTGGCCTAGAGCTGGGCTCGCTACACCCAGATAGATCTACCGCCTGAGTCCCTCGGTGTTCTAACTACCCATTCACATGATCTAAACCTCCTTACGTAAATCATACCGTGTATAAAGTACTTGTAAACAAAGTAACATGTATTTCACCCCCGCAGTTAAGAAAACTGAAAACAGTTAGAGAAAAGGGGGACATGAACTCACTGTAATGCGTCCTCGAATAACAGCAAATCAACTCAGTCTGCAGCACGACAACCTACAACGTGCTAATATCTATTAGACGAGCGGACGTGCCTTAGCTTAGGGTCTTAATGTTCTTGGGGAAATAGTTAGACAACTATTTCGTGTTTAAATTTCTTGGTTAACGTATAAATAGATTCCTTCCCAAGGATGGGGTATTCGTACAGGTATTATGTATTTGGTGACTTAACGTATTAAAAAAAATACATTTACAAGTCTCCTATCCAACACTTTAAAGTTTTATGTCAAAACTCAAGGCGAGGTTTAATTATGAGATATAAAGTTTCACATACACGATAGAAAAATAATTTTTCTAAGTCTAGATATTTTTAGAAAAATTCGCCAGAACTTCCCCTAAAAACGGGAGTGTCCGTGCTAATACGCACATCATTTTCTTTTTGAAATCAACCCATGATCATCAACAATTAACCATTACGTTTTGACACGCAAAATACTACCCTTGTCGTTTCAGTTTCAATTTGTGAAAACTGGACTGTTTTCGGACGTGTAAATAAATTACTTAACTTATTCCAAAAATTCCCAAATTTTTGTGGAACGTCATAACCGACCCACAAATTATTGTGTAAAAATTTCGGGGTCTCGTTCATTACCAAAAATTTATGGAAAATCGTTTACCGAACTGTGATCAGATTTGTTACATTCTGATCACAGTTTACGGAATAATTCGCCAAAAATTCCTCGTAAGTCCGTTTGTCGAAAATCCAGTTCGAGGGTCACAAATACATCTGTGTTCATCTTTGATAAAAGTTTCAGGGGCTGGTTCGGTTCAGGTTTTAAGTTGTGATCGAAAACACACAGCCCAATTTTCTGCAGTAACAAACAGCCTTAGCTGCTGTCACGGAAACAGATTTTTAAAATAGTAACCGACATCAGAAAAATACGATTCCAGCGCCATTTTCTTCGTTTTTTGAAATGACACGATTTAGGCTTTTGAAATTCCGTTTTTCGAGTTTTTAAGGTCCGTTTACAGCCTGTTAAAGGCGGCTGAAACAGTGACTCAGCATGCTGTTTTGTGATTTCGATGTTATTAAATCGCGTTATAAGTGTCCGATTAGCGGGTTAAACAAGAAAACGACTTTTAAATATCAAGTATGTGTTATCCAACCCTTAACCCGACGAGATTCCACTTTATAAATCATACACAAGTAAACCTTTACGTAGATTTTTATGTTCATACTTATGTTTCATATTTTTCTGATATTCTTGCAATCTAGTGATTTAAACAACAATACTACATGTTAAATGCCATAATTTTCGAACAAGATGAGATCAAGTATGAAGAAACTTACTACTAGCCTCTAGCTAGGGAAGAATCTTGTGTCAAAATGATGAGAAAAGATGTAGAATCAAGCAAGAACAATGCACCCTTGCAATCCCTTCAAGTTGCACCTTCCATGGATGATTTCTAGGCTTAGAATGGACAATGAAAGGAAGGAGATGATGTTGTTTAGGGTGGTGATGGGGTGCTCGGTTGTGGGCAGCCGATCAAGAGATAGGAGAGAGTGAAAATGGGTTGTATAATCTTGTGAAGTGACATACAATATAATGGACCTTACTTATACATTTATTCTCACATATCTTAGTTAGATAGACAAGCAAATCAATTAATACAAGAGAGTTGAAATCAAGCAAGAAGATTGGAAGTATGGTGTTATGACATGTGGGGTCCCACTTGGGGAAAAGAATTCGTTGGGGGGGGGGGGGTATTATGTAAATATTGTGACTAAAGTGTAAGTAATGTGATATA
>JARYGA010001992.1:0-24091 GCA_030545235.1 Helianthus tuberosus
ACTACTCGTACAACTATTACTATTAAACAAATTACTACTGTCCTCGGGTTGAAGGGCACGTACGTAAAGCCTACGTACACGATCTTAAGACCATCACCTCTATCAAAGGAAGTCCCTCAATTATCGACTTAATCGCCGAGGCCTAGGGCGAGCGGGTCATTAGTTAATAGCGCTATTAGGTTTAACAAACCTCACACCGTGCCAGTCGGACGGGCGTGTACTAATGGACTATGGGCAAAGGGTCAATGCTGATAGACATTGACTTAGGGCACCTCTTATATTTTCGTAGCAGTCGATACGCGTGGTCTTGTAACACATGGGAAGCCCCCACTAATCATCGCACGCATGCCTGGACTGGCAGCAAGGATTAATGCGATACATGGTTTACAAAACGAATATATATATATATATATACGATTTATGAAATGAATACTTTAAGCAAACAACTATCTGTGAACTCGCTCAACTTTGTTGTTGATTCGTTGCTACATGCCTTGCAGGTCATTAGGTACCCATGGAGCTTGCACAGGGAGGAACGGTCGTTGTGGGACATGGCAATGTGTGCCATGCTTTAGACTTTACCTTATTTCATATTTAATACTTGCTATGGGTTTTGCAAATTATGCTTCCGCTAAACACTTAACTATGCTTTGGTTTTTGAACACCCTTTATATTGATGGTTGAATTACGTTCATTTATATGCTTGTTCAATATGATTGGTGGCTTGATCCTGGTCATGTCACGCCTCCAAGCGGTGGTACTCTGCGTGTGGATTTTGGGGTGTGACAGATTGGTATCAGAGCCATTGGTTATAGAGAACTCGATTTTAATAAGGGGAAAACATTTTTATTAAAACCAGACTATAACCAGAACAGTGCTCAACAATCCACAACGACGCCTCGCTCCACGTGCAAGACTCAACATCCTAGGTAATACGGTTTATGTTTATTGCCTACATGCTAGAATTACATAGAACTTTGCTCGTGGTATGCTTAGATTACATTGTCTACTATTCGTTATTGCTCGAGAACACTTGTGCGCTTACTCTCTTCTCTCATTGCACTATTCGCGAACCTCTCTCACTTATGTTGCATTTGCTATGAAGATCATGGCCGGACGTATCAACTTGACTCAAGCCCAGTTGACGGCTCTCATTAACGAACGAGTTGCTGCGGCACTTGCAGCCATACAAGCAGGAGGTATACCCTGCAGTCGTAACTAGGATCTCTAGATCCTACACTCCTAAACCAACTCTTGTGTTTAACCTTGTCCTATTCTTATACACAATAGGTCAACATGCTCAGCCACCTGTTTTGTCACACCCGCTCGTAGCGGAAACGCAAGGTGTGATCTGTATGGTTTTCATTGCATAAATATCGATGTACATGAACAAACTATATGAATAAAACATACTCCATTGCCATTGCCATTACATATTTGTTTCCCAAAAGAATGCAACATAAGTTGAATGTATTGGTTACAAACCATCACATGAAAATAAGTTGTCATCGTTTTATACATCAAAATGTAAGTCTTAAAATGTCAAGACTTTGACCACTATATCACCGCAAAGAGACGGTATATAACAGGCAAACCCTTCAA
This sequence comes from Helianthus tuberosus, assembly GCA_030545235.1. Taxonomy (NCBI): domain Eukaryota; kingdom Viridiplantae; phylum Streptophyta; class Magnoliopsida; order Asterales; family Asteraceae; genus Helianthus; species Helianthus tuberosus. Next base: position 1,603 of record JARYGA010001992.1, read on the forward strand.
TAGTTGGCATGGAGTATTGATACTTGTTTTCCTTGACTGAAATGTCTGCCAGGTCCACTAATTCCCTGAAATACATGTTAAGTTTGAAAACATCAACAAAAGTTGAGCGAGTTCATGCAGTTTAGTTGTATGAGATGTATCTGAAAAATGTGAGTTGTATAAACTGTATATGTATGAATGATGTATAAACCGTATCCACAACATGTGAATTGTATAAAATGTATCTGTATGTATGATGTATAAACTGTATCCACAACATGTGAATTGTATAAAATGTATCTGTATGTATGATGTATAAACTGTATCCACAACATGTGAATTGTATAAAATGTATTTGTATGTATGATGTATAAACTGTATCCACAACATGTGAATTGTATAAAATGTATTTGTATGTATGATGTAGTATGTAAAGCGTCAATGAAATCGTTGATCATTAATGTTTCGCGAGGACATTAATATGTGTGCCGAATTAGGAAGCAAACCAACCCTAGACGATTTTATGCCGATTCCTATCGACTGGGACACAAACGCACTCTTCCGTAGGGGTCCATGACCAAGAGTGGGGCTCGTCAAAACCCATTAGATCTAAGCCTTTGTTCCTTGGTCCAATCTGGATTAATGGTGCTTATAGTAAGGCCCTAATTCGCACATGATCTATGGTGTTTCATTACCTAACTTTAACATACCCTGAACATGTATCCTCCCCGATAGTTGTAAAGTTTGTAAAACATTTAAATGAATAGGGGAACATGAACTCACAGTATTGCGTCCTGAAAATAGATGTAAATAAGATCTCACGTGCGGTCGTCCTGAATAGCGTGGCGACCTACAAACGTTCTTATTTTTGTTAGACACATCGGTCTTTTGAAAAGAACTTGAGTACAAGTCTTGTGTCTTGAGCGTATGTAAGACTTGTATGTCTTTACTGTTCGTTAACTGGGTATTCGATGTATGAGTTGTTCAAATGTTCGCTAATTGTGTATTCGATGTATGAGTTGTTCAAATGTTCGCTAACTGTGTATTCGATGTATGAGTTGTTCAAATGTTCGCTAACTGTGTATTCGATGTATGAGTTGTTCAAATGTTCGCTAACTGTGTATTCGATGAATGAGTTGTATAGTCGGATCTCGTCCGCTGAATCTCGTGTCTTGTATGTATCACTTGTATAGTTGTGTTTCCAATAATAGTATCATTGGGCCAAGCCCATGTTTTCAAGTTATTGGGCTTAAATAGTGCTGGGCCTCAAATAGTGTTGGGCCTCAAATAGTGTTGGGCCTCAATAGTGTTGGGCCTCAAATAGTGTTGGGCTTGAATAGTGTTGGGCTTCAATAGTGTTGGGCCTCAAATAGTGTTGGGCCTCAAATAGTGTTGGGCCGCAATAGTGTTGGGCTTGAATAGTGTTGGGCTTGAATAGTGTTGGGCTTGAATAGTGTTGGGCTTTGGCCCATATGTTTGGTGTTTGGGCTTAGCCCATGAATTTATGTTAAGCCCATTATGAAGATAAGCCCATTAATAAAATAGCCCATAAGTAAAATAGCCCTTTAAGTAATATAAGCCCATTTGTTATATAAATAGCCCACTAGTAAATAAGCCCATTTATTTTTATAAAAACCCTTTTTATAAAAATTTACTAAGTATAGATGTTAGTAATAAAAACATACTAGTTTTTATAAGTTTCTAAACATCCGAACTTTGTTATCGATAGGATACTTATATTTCGTGTCGATAGATCGTCTAAACGTCGTAGTAACTCCCCGGATTGGTGACTCGTTTAAGGATTCGTCCGTTGTCCGTTTTGACCATAAATGGGCGTCCGATTATTCTAATCGTCCGTAACTCGTTTTAAGGCGCAATTATGTGAAGTCTCGTAGGACTTTTGTTATAACTTGTTTTGAGTTTAAAATTGACATGAGATACAAGTTCCTACAATGATATATGTAACTAATATACCAAGTAATATATCACACAAAAATTGTTAAAGTAACCAAATATATATTTTCAAAAAAAAAAATATATATATTTTTCTTGTTCATTATGTATGATTATCTATGGTTATTATTAATTATAATAACAATCATAACATAATATGTATAAAAAAAAAATATAGAAGCTTACTTCTAGCACTAGGCTAGGGATGATCTTGGAAGATTATTAAGACTAAGAATATGATGATCTTGATGTTAGAACACTTTGGTATGGATGAAAAACCCTTCCTTATGCTTCCAAAAGCCTTAGATCACCCTATTTTCCAAAGAAATCCATGTTGATAATGAAGAGGATGATAAAAATAATTGGGTTTTTGGTGGGTGTTCTTGAGAAAAAGATGAAGATGATAAGAGTTCTTGGTTGATGAAAGATGAAATGAGAAGTAATGAGGTTAAAGACTTAATGGCTAAGTATTGAAATAAATCACCATACTAATCCACTTGAAATTAATCAAAATATCTTAGATATTTTAGCAACATAAACAAGGGGGTGGGACCCCTTGTTCACGGTTATAAGGTGGGGGGGGGGGGGGTCTCATGTGGTAAAAATAACTTAGTTATTTTTAAGGTTTCACATGAAATATAAGATGTAAGCATTTTGGTGTTTAGGTTTTGCGATTGTCCGAGATGTTTCTCGACCTATAATGATCATAATCTAGCTTTACAAGACTAAAAAAAATAATCACTAGTTCGCTACATGTACCAAAATATAGTTCGGCTCGATGTATAGCGCTCGTTTCGTAAGTAAATAGTCGAAAGATACACTTAAGGAAGTTGTAAGAAAAGTTTCCGTTATGTGTGAAATTGATATTCCATAAATATTTTCATATGAAATTGGGGCCTAAACATCAATTTTTCATCTTGTAATAAAATTACAATTGCTGAATTTTGCGGAAAAAGAATGAAATGGTCACTTTTAGCGCATTTCGGACAGTTTTTAGTGCTTCCGAGCATTGGTAAAATATTAACCAAACTCTTGTATTCCCATATAGGGTTTAATATATAATTGATATTGGACTCTCACCCGAGTCCTAAAGATGTCATTTTAGATGTTTTCTGCGAATCCGGAGTTTTCGTCAGCACTCTAGTTCACTAGGCACTACTCTAGTTGTTTCGATGAATTGTTTGCACTATTTCAAATGTACCCAATAAAAATGAATCATGTGTAATAACCAATGAATATTCCATGAGTTTTATAAGATGTATACCATGTAATCATGCAGTCAGAATATTAAAAACACATGCTTGTATAATGTAAATCACTGTTTTAAATGTAAGTAATTTACCCGAAAGTGGCAGTTGTCACATTCTCCCCCTGTTATTGAGAATTTCGTCCCGAAATTCAAGCTGAGTCATCCTATACAGGAGACTACTCGAACAGGTGAGAGTATTTGGCTTTGATTTAATGTTCAGGTTCCCAAGTATACTCGGGTCCGTGTCTAGAGTTCCAACGTACATTTTAATAATTTGATACGACTCCTCCATGATTTCTAGACTTTACAGTCCATGACTTCAACAGGTTCTTTAGTGAATTGGAGTTTGTCTTCAATGTGAATAGAATGATAACGGTTGCTTGTGTTGGACTCTATTTAAGATTCGACACATGAAACGTGTCGTGCACACTGTTAAGTTCATCTGGTAACTTCAACTTGTAGGCAACAGTGCCAATCTTTTCTATGATTTCAAATGGTCCAATGTAATGTGGGTTAAACTTTCCATGTTCACTGAACCTCGCTACGCCTTTCCAAGGCGAGACTTTCAACAAGACTTTGTCTCCAACCTCGAAAGATAATGGTTTTCGTCTTTTATCTGCGTAGCACTTTTGTTGATCGCGAGCCGTCTTGATACGGTCTCGGGTCTGAAAAATTTTATCCGTAGTCTCTTGGACTAGTTTCGGACCAATTAATTAACTATCGCCTGTTTCCGCCTAACATAGCGGAGAGCGACACTTTCGACCATAAAGAGCTTCAAACGGTGCAGCTTGTATAGTAGTATTGTAACTGTTATTGTAGGAAAACTCAACTAAAGGTAGATGAGTATCCCAATTGCCGCCTAAATCTATAACACATGCACGAAGCATATCTTCGAGTGTTTAGATTGTCCGTTCGCTCTGGCCGTCAGTTTGTGGATGAAAGGCCGTACTTAGATTCAAATGAGATCCAAAGGCCTGTTGAAATGATTTCCAAATTCTAGAAATAAAACGACCGTCTCGGTCTGAAATGATTGAAATAGGCACTCCATGACGAGCCACTATTTCTTTGAGATAGAGTTCTGCTAGTTTCTCAGTATTATCCTTCTACCAAATCGGTAAGAAGTGCGTGGACTTTGTTAGTCTATCGATGATTACACATATCATGTAGTGACCTCTTGAGGTCCTGAGTAACTTCGTAATGAAGTACATCGATATTTGTTCCCATTACCAAACGGGAATCTCGGGTTGTTGTAACAAGTCCGAGGGATTTTGCTACTCGACTTTTACTCTTGCGCAAGTCAAGCATTCTCCGATATAAGTCGCGATATCACTTTTGAGGTTAGGCCACCAGTAGTATTCTTTCACTACTTAGGCCTATGTGCTTCCTCAAAATATCATCTCGAAGGCCGCCAAAGAATAGAACCCAATTTCGACTCATAAGGTATAAAGTTCCATCTTCTTTCGGCTCTCGAAGTGTCTCTGCTTGAATATGCTCTTCCTTGAGCGCTTGTGAATCATCTTCTCTAATGCTTGAACTCTCAGTGTTCTAACTCGCTCCTTGCGGCTCAAGGCGTTAGCTACAACGTTCGCCTTGCCCGGATGGTACTTTATTTCACAATCATAGTCTTTCAACAATTCAACAAACATCGTTGACGTATATTTAATTCTTTTCGGTTGAATATTTGTTGAAGACTTTTATGATCCGTAAAAATAATGCATTGAGTACCATATAGATAATGTCGCCAAAATCTTTAAAGCGAATACCACCGCGCCTAACTCAAGGTTGAGAGTGGTATAGTTCTTCTCATGAACTTTTTAATTGGCGCGACGTGTACACGATAACTTTTTCACGTTGCACGAGTACGCAACCCAAATCCTTGATGCGAAGCATCATAGTTTACAACAAAGTCATCGGTATCGTCGGATAATGATAAGATTGTAAAATGCTATGCACCAATCTTAAGAATAAGTTGTAAGGCTATATCTTGTTTTTTTTTTCGATTTGGGGCGAATTTATTGTCTTTAACAATTCTAAAATGGTTCTCAAATGTTGCTCATGTTCATCAGTCGATCGAGAGTATATCAAAATGTCTTCAATAAACACTATGACAAATTTGTCGAGATATGGCTTGCACACACGATTCATTAAATCCATGAAGATCGCTGGTGCATTTGTTAAACCAAAAGGCATAACGAGAAACTCGTAATGACCGTAACGAGTCTTAAAAGCCATTTTCGGTATGCTTTCCTCTTGAATTCGTAACTGATGATACTCCGATCGTAAGTCTATCTTAGAGTAGAGGCTAGAACCTTTCATAAACCATTTGAGTTAGTTGGAAATTTATTTGTAACATGGTTTAGAAATATGAATTTTTCATTCATCGAAATGTTGTGCACTTTTGCAAAACTTACATGTCTTTCCACCCCCAAAACTTTTATAAAGATGTATAATGGTAAAGAGTGGGGGTTATGAACTCACAACATCCTTATTCGGTCAACTTCAAGGTTCAGAAGGTGCTAATCGACATGGAGATTTGGCTATGGGTGCAGCTCCCGGTACCAAGTCGATGTGAAACTCGACTTGTCGATATGGTGGTAGTCCTGGCAAGTCTTCAGGAAAGACTTCAGGGAATTCTTTTACCACAGGAATATCTGTCATCTGAGGCCCATTGGCCTTCTTGTCGATAACAAGTGCTAGAAAGGTAATACAACCTTTCCGTAAGCAACTTTGAGCCTTCATACAATTTATAGTCCGCAATGGTGTGTTGCGCTTTTCTCCATGGATAACAAGTGTATCTTCATTCGGTAGTGGTAAGCGAATGATCTTCTCATGACAGAAGACTTCGGCTCGATTATTGGATAGCCAATCCATGCCAACCACTACGTCAAAAATACTCAACTGAACGGGGAAGAGATCGATATTGAATTTTTAGCTCTAGACTCGACTACTTTACTTTTTGCCAATTCTATAGAATGAGGAGACGTCTAGCTTACTTGACTCTAGGCCAAGTACATTTTAACTTCTGTGTGGCGAGGACTTCACTGTATAGTTTTAGGAACCCTATGTTTAAATGTAGGATAACCCAATCCATATGTTTAGATGTTGGATAACCCAACCATATGTTTAGATGTAGGATAACCCAATCCCTAATTGTAGCTAGGACAATCCCGTCCCTAGCCATGAAACTCGTGTATGTGAAATGTTGAGATGAAGCTAAAATTGCCAATTGTATAAAATAACATGGATGTGAAATGTTGACGAATAGGATACGTAACGGTGACCCTTTATGATTTGACAAGAGTCAGCTAATTTCCCATTAGCTAAGTTGATATAGTAATGTGTGTCCAACAAGACTCTAATTCGAGTATATGCTTAACATTTAAAAGCAATAGCTAAGCTCAGTGTTGGTATTAAAAGAATTGATACATGATAATCGTAGAGTGTACGTACTCATGACTTCATTTCTCTCATGGCGAGAGTTATTGTTTGAGTGATCGAGGTAGGGAGGGATGATGCGGTTATGCTTCGGATCTCCGAGGCTAAACCCAAAATGTAACACTCAGGGTGTTTGAATTCGGGTGTTACGTAGTATGGAAACAACCCTTGAGATAACGTGAAAGCATCAAGTGTAACCATCAACATTGGCTCCAGTTATGATCGAGTTCTTTTATAAAATCATATGAAAATAGATATGAAAATCAGATGATATAAAAGAATGATGTATGGTTAAATAAATAACCAATAAAAATGTAGTGTATAAATATATCATGTCTTGAAATAGAATATTATGTCTTGTGTAGAGGATGTCGCGTCTTGTGCAAAAATGTCATGTCTTGTCTTTGTCGAAGAGATTTGAATAACACCACGATATGCAATATAATATAAGCACTTATATATAGGAAGTACCAGCGGCGTATCCACCATGCTTTTATCATATTACACACGTCTCGTTATTTACGAAAATGTCTTGTGTAAACCAACATCAAATGATATGTATAACAATGTCTTGCGTAACAATGTCATGTATAAACCATGTCTTGTGTACAAGCAATAGTTTTCAACACATAACTTTTAACTTAAACAATTGATTCTTTTGGCGCCATGATCTTTTTAATACACACTATTAAAGAATCTAGACATTTATTTGAATAAATAAAGTCTATCATGTGCCCAAGAATGAAGAATACAATCAATCGGTCATGGAAACCTCAAGACCATATTGTTCATACATGTTTGAATAAATGATAATGTGGATAACCAAAACCAAAAGGTGTAATGCCTCTTGCATGTATTGGTCATACGTCTAAATGGAAAGAGAAATAATTCGTTGAGGAGGGGAAACCAACCAGTGGTCTTCGTCCATATAATATGTATTCCCTACTCTATGGACCTCGATCGTCCTAAATAGAGAAAATCCTTTGTATTATTTGTCCATGTGACAATTATGGTAATAGTGCTTGAGTTTCACGAGCTCTAGCAAGATTATTAGAATCTCCAAAGATGTCGAATAGAATGTAATGAGGGAGTTGCAGCATGGTTCATGCCATACCATCCCTTGGAAAAAGACAAATGTCAAACGACGGAATTTATTGTATCACTTCCAATGAATATGATAAGGTGGAATATGATAAAGTAAGGTAAGGTAAAGTAGGATAAAGTGTCATAGACACCCTGGAACCAACCCATGTTCAAGAATTTCGAGAATGTTGAGGAAAATCCTCCATGAGTAGCTAACACGTTTTGTTTGTTTAAATGACTAATCTCAACTGAATCGTGATATAGATCGAATGTTAGGTGTGAACAAATATGTGTCGTCTTCCTGTATTGTATTGTATTGTATTGCATTGTATTGTGTTGTATTGTATTGTATTGTATTGTATTGTATTGTAGGGTGTTATACTAACCACCCCAGTTCGTGTTCTACTAGATAGGAAGAATTGAATCTCAAGTAATAACTTAAGAATTTTGAATGAATAGTGATCATTAGCTTGACCCGCAGAGTCCACCAGAATTTCCATGCACTACAAGTTGTTATTACGTGGGCCCCCGTAATAATAAATTGTCTTGCATGGTCACCCTAGCATTCTCTCGTTCAGAGCAGGCGATCAGTCAGAGAGAGGACACTATTGTTTATATACCTTCAACATAGAAGGAAACTTCGTGATAGTTCACGTGTCAACGTCCGTTGTTGTTACTCGCAGTACGGTACGACGTTAGATGAAATAGAAATGGAAAGAATCTGTAATAATAACAATTGAAGAGGCACCTTCAAGATGAGTACTTCATCTTCTTTGTAAGGACAAGAGTATATCCACCTTGATTAGTATGAGTCACATGGATCTCGTCCCACTAATGGAGTTGTTGTCCAAGGTTACCACCTTCGCCTCATCGTCATTATCATGGTCAGGCATCTCAGCATTCGCGAGAAAGCAACCATATTTTACGGAATTAAGTTTAAGATTTCACTTAGGAATCATGTTCGCCATAAGCTCCGCAATAGACATGAGGTCGATATTTTCACCGTGTGAGTAAAGAATAATAATAGAGTTTGAAGTCGAAGGTATTTTGTTCTTGGCAAAATATTTCATGCAACATATATATGAATCACCTATATATATAATCATGTAAATCCTATCATTCAAGGATTTCTATCTTGTATAAGCTGAATCAGTAAACTGTTTATAATGCATAAACTGATAATGTATTGTATTGTAGGCACGTAGTCTATTAATGTATTGTGTCTGTTTCTCATAGACTTCACCCATGGAAATGTCCTCGCTTGATTTATGTGAAATGAATTTTTGCTGTAGTGGACCTTGAAAAATGTTTATGCACTGAAAACCTTTTGACTTGTCCAATTTTATTTATTATCTGTTCAACATGAACAAGAGGTTTTCGTGAGAGATCCCTAGTGATTGTAGACTTAGACTCGAGAAAGAATCCTGGTTCACTACAATCGATGCTCTGATACCAATCTGTCACACCCGCTCGTAGCGGAAACGCAAGGTGTGATCTGTATGGTTTTCATTGCATAAATATCGATGTACATGAACAAACTATATGAATAAAACATACTCCATTGCCATTGCCATTACATATTTGTTTCCCAAAAGAATGTAACATAAGTTGAATGTATTGGTTACAAACCATCACATGAAAATAAGTTGTCATCGTTTTATACATCAAAATGTAAGTCTTAAAATGTCAAGACTTTGACCACTATATCACCGCAAAGAGACGGTATATAACAGGCAAACCCTTCAATAGTTGGCATGGAGTATTGATACTTGTTTTCCTTGACTGAAATGTCTGCCAGGTCCACTAATTCCCTGAAATACATGTTAAGTTTGAAAACATCAACAAAAGTTGAGCGAGTTCATGTAGTTTAGTTGTATGAGATGTATCTGAAAAATGTGAGTTGTATAAACTGTATATGTATGAATGATGTATAAACCGTATCCACAACATGTGAATTGTATAAAATGTATCTGTATGTATGATGTATAAACTGTATCCACAACATGTGAATTGTATAAAATGTATCTGTATGTATGATGTATAAACTGTATCCACAACATGTGAATTGTATAAAATGTATTTGTATGTATGATGTATAAACTGTATCCACAACATGTGAATTGTATAAAATGTATTTGTATGTATGATGTAGTATGTAAAGCGTCAATGAAATCGTTGATCATTAATGTTTCGCGAGGACATTAATATGTGTGCCGAATTAGGAAGCAAACCAACCCTAGACGATTTTATGCCGATTCCTATCGACTGGGACACAAACGCACTCTTCCGTAGGGGTCCATGACCAAGAGTGGGGCTCGTCAAAACCCATTAGATCTAAGCCTTTGTTCCTTGGTCCAATCTGGATTAATGGTGCTTATAGTAAGGCCCTAATTCGCACATGATCTATGGTGTTTCATTACCTAACTTTAACATACCCTGAACATGTATCCTCCCCGATAGTTGTAAAGTTTGTAAAACATTTAAATGAATAGGGGAACATGAACTCACAGTATTGCGTCCTGAAAATAGATGTAAATAAGATCTCACGTGCGGTCGTCCTGAATAGCGTGGCGACCTACAAACGTTCTTATTTTTGTTAGACACATCGGTCTTTTGAAAAGAACTTGAGTACAAGTCTTGTGTCTTGAGCGTATGTAAGACTTGTATGTCTTTACTGTTCGTTAACTGGGTATTCGATGTATGAGTTGTTCAAATGTTCGCTAAGTGTGTATTCGATGTATGAGTTGTTCAAATGTTCGCTAACTGTGTATTCGATGTATGAGTTGTTCAAATGTTCGCTAACTGTGTATTCGATGTATGAGTTGTTCAAATGTTCGCTAACTGTGTATTCGATGAATGAGTTGTATAGTCGGATCTCGTCCGCTGAATCTCGTGTCTTGTATGTATCACTTGTATAGTTGTGTTTCCAATAATAGTATCATTGGGCCAAGCCCATGTTTTCAAGTTATTGGGCTTAAATAGTGCTGGGCCTCAAATAGTGTTGGGCCTCAAATAGTGTTGGGCCTCAATAGTGTTGGGCCTCAAATAGTGTTGGGCTTGAATAGTGTTGGGCTTCAATAGTGTTGGGCCTCAAATAGTGTTGGGCCTCAAATAGTGTTGGGCTTGAATAGTGTTGGGCTTGAATAGTGTTGGGCTTGAATAGTGTTGGGCTTGAATAGTGTTGGGCTTTGGCCCATATGTTTGGTGTTTGGGCTTAGCCCATGAATTTATGTTAAGCCCATTATGAAGATAAGCCCATTAATAAAATAGCCCATAAGTAAAATAGCCCTTTAAGTAATATAAGCCCATTTGTTATATAAATAGCCCACTAGTAAATAAGCCCATTTATTTTTATAAAAACCCTTTTTATAAAAATTTACTAAGTATAGATGTTAGTAATAAAAACATACTAGTTTTTATAAGTTTCTAAACATCCGAACTTTGTTATCGATAGGATACTTATATTTCGTGTCGATAGATCGTCTAAACGTCGTAGTAACTCCCCGGATTGGTGACTCGTTTAAGGATTCGTCCGCTGTCCGTTTTGACCATAAATGGGCGTCCGATTATTCTAATCGTCCGTAACTCGTTTTAAGGCGCAATTATGTGAAGTCTCGTAGGACTTTTGTTATAACTTGTTTTGAGTTTAAAATTGACATGAGATACAAGTTCCTACAATGATATATGTAACTAATATACCAAGTAATATATCACACAAAAATTGTTAAAGTAACCAAATATATATTTTCAAAAAAAAAAATATATATTTTTCTTGTTCATTATGTATGATTATCTATGGTTATTATTAATTATAATAACAATCATAACATAATATGTATAAAAAAAAAATATAGAAGCTTACTTCTAGCACTAGGCTAGGGATGATCTTGGAAGATTATTAAGACTAAGAATATGATGATCTTGATGTTAGAACACTTTGGTATGGATGAAAAACCCTTCCTTATGCTTCCAAAAGCCTTAGATCACCCTATTTTCCAAAGAAATCCATGTTGATAATGAAGAGGATGATAAAAATAATTGGGTTTTTGGTGGGTGTTCTTGAGAAAAAGATGAAGATGATAAGAGTTCTTGGTTGATGAAAGATGAAATGAGAAGTAATGAGGTTAAAGACTTAATGGCTAAGTATTGAAATAAATCACCATACTAATCCACTTGAAATTAATCAAAATATCTTAGATATTTTAGCAACATAAACAAGGGGGTGGGACCCCTTGTTCACGGTTATAAGGTGGGGGGGGGGTCTCATGTGGTAAAAATAACTTAGTTATTTTTAAGGTTTCACATGAAATATAAGATGTAAGCATTTTGGTGTTTAGGTTTTGCGATTGTCCGAGATGTTTCTCGACCTATAATGATCATAATCTAGCTTTACAAGACTAAAAAAAATAATCACTAGTTCGCTACATGTACCAAAATATAGTTCGGCTCGATGTATAGCGCTCGTTTCGTAAGTAAATAGTCGAAAGATACACTTAAGGAAGTTGTAAGAAAAGTTTCCGTTATGTGTGAAATTGATATTCCATAAATATTTTCATATGAAATTGGGGCCTAAACATCAATTTTTCATCTTGTAATAAAATTACAATTGCTGAATTTTGCGGAAAAAGAATGAAATGGTCACTTTTAGCGCATTTCGGACAGTTTTTAGTGCTTCCGAGCATTGGTAAAATATTAACCAAACTCTTGTATTCCCATATAGGGTTTAATATATAATTGATATTGGACTCTCACCCGAGTCCTAAAGATGTCATTTTAGATGTTTTCTGCGAATCCAGAGTTTTCGTCAGCACTCTAGTTCACTAGGCACTACTCTAGTTGTTTCGATGAATTGTTTGCACTATTTCAAATGTACCCAATAAAAATGAATCATGTGTAATAACCAATGAATATTCCATGAGTTTTATAAGATGTATACCATGTAATCATGCAGTCAGAATATTAAAAACACATGCTTGTATAATGTAAATCACTGTTTTAAATGTAAGTAATTTACCCGAAAGTGGCAGTTGTCACATGTTTGCACCTTCAAAAATCTCAAGGATTGCCGACCTAGTACCTTCAGTGGTACTGAGGGAGTTATAGGCCTCCTCCATTGGTTCGAAAGGCTCGAAACTGACTTTGAGGTGCGTGATTGCCCTGAGTCTCGTAGAGTAAAGTTTGCTACTGGAACACTCGAAGGTGCTGCATTAACCTGGTGGGAAGCACAGGTTCAAATGTTAGGGCTGGCAGCTGCTAATGCCACCCCCTGGAACGAGTTCAAGGACCTAATTAAGGAAGAGTTTTGCAGTCGGGAAGACATCCACGAACTAGAGGTGGAGTTCCTCAACTTACAGATGGTGGGGTATGAAATTGAGGCTTATACGAAGAGATCAAATGAATTAGCCACATTTTGTCCCACTATGGTAGACCCTCCCACCAAACGCATCGAGCTGTATCTCAAGGGTCTGGTGCCAGAAATTCAGAGTCATGTGATCGCAGCTAATCTAGGCACTATCCAACAAGTCACTCGGCTTGCTCATCGTCTCACAGACCAGGCAGTAGAACAAAACAAACTACCGCAACGTGTTAAAGCTGCTACTACATGTGCTTCTAGTGACAACAAACGCAAGTGGGATGGAAACCTGAGCAAGGGATTAATTCCGGTTCAGCCTCTGGCGCAGCAGCAAAAGATAGGTGACTACCAGAGTCCCAGTCAGCAATTTTCTGGTAGTCGTGGGCAGAGTGGATATCGAGGAAATCATCCAAAGTGTAACAGATGCAATAGGCACCACAACGGTCAGTGCAACAAGGGTCGTTGTCAGAGGTGTCTCAAGATAGGTCATGAAGCTAAGGATTGTCGAAACTCACGTCCTGTAACTCAAGAACAGCAACGACCGCCTCGATCCCCACAGAATCAGCAGCAACAACAGAGTTTTAAAGGATGTTTTCAGTATGATGCTAAAGATCACTACAAGAGATATTGTTCGCAAATAAACCAGGACCAGACTCAGAACCACAACCATGGAGACAGGGACGACCATGGGGATAGCATTGGGGCAAACAAGGGAAACAATGACGCCGGGGCCGCTTGAACGTGATAGGTCAGGGTGACGCAAGGAATGATCCCAACGTAGTTTTGGGTAAGTTTCTTCTTGACGACTTTTATGTTACTCTATTGTTTGATTCGGGTGCGGATACCAGTTATATGTCTCTAAAAGTTAGCCAAATATTAAAACGTGCACCAACTCCCTTAAGCACTAAACATGTTGTAGAATTTGCTTATGGCAAGAGTCTAGCGGCCACACGAATAGTTCAGGGTTGTAATTTTATCCTCGCTGGTCAGACTTTCTCCATCGATCTCATTCCTATAACTCTGAGTAGTTTCGATATCGTCATTGGTATGGATTGGTTATCTGAACAACAAGCAGAGATCCGATGCAAGGAAGAGATCATTCGTATTCCCCGTTCTGGCAAGGAACCTCTCGAAGTTCAAGGCGACAAGAGTGGTGTCGTGAGTGGCATCATCTCCTTCTTGAAGGCACAGAAGTGTTTGCGAAAGGGCCACACAACTATTTTAGCACTCGTTACAGATACATCGATGAAAGAGAAGAAATTAGAGGATATTCCAGTTGCACGCGACCTTCCTCAAGTGTTTCTTGAAGAGTTACATGGGCTACCGCCTTATAGCCAGGTTAAATTTTAGATCGAGCTAGCTCTTGGAGCAGCACCCATAGCTCGAGCACCTTATCGCTTAGCTCCAACGGAACTGGAAGAACTGTCTAAGCAACTGCAAGAACTCTTGGAAAAGGGTTTCATACGTCCTAGCTCTTCGCCCTGGGGAGCTCCAGTATTATTTGTGAAGAAGAAAGACGGTACCTTCCGCATGTGCATAGATTACCGCGAACTGAACAAAGTGACTGTGAAGAATCGCTACCCTCTTCAACGCATTGACGACTTGTTCGACCAGTTGCAAGGGTCGAGCTACTACTCGAAGATTGACCTGAGGTCAGGGTATCACCAACTGAGAGTCCGGGATGAGGACGTCTCCAAAACAACGTTCAGAACACGCTACGGTCACTACAAATTTTTGGTCATGCCATTCGGGTTAACGAACGCGCCTGCGGTTTTCATGGACCTTATGAACAGGGTGTGCAAACCTTATCTTGACAAGTTTGTTATTGTTTTCATTGATGACATCCTAATCTACTCGAAGAGTCGGGAGGAACACGAGCAGCACTTACGACTTATTTTGGAACTTCTTCGAACGAAACAGCTATACGCTAAGTTTTCAAAATGCGACTTCTGGCTTCGTGAAGTCCACTTCCTAGGCCACGTGGTAAACAAGGATGGGATTCATGTTGATCCGTCCAAGGTAGATTCGATCAAGAACTGGCCTGCACCTCGCACACCAACAGAAATACGTCAATTCTTGGGTTTGGCGGGTTATTACAGACGGTTCATCAAAGACTTCTCAAAGATTGCACAGCCGCTTATACTACTGACGCAGAAAGGTGTTGTTTATCGTTGGGGTAATACACAGGAAACAGTGTTTCAGCACTTAAAGGATAGACTTTGTAGCGCACCTATCCTCTCATTGCCTGAAGGCACGGACGATTTTGTAGTCTACTGCGACGCGTCTATCCAGGGTCTTGGATGTGTGTTGATGCAGCGGGATAAAGTCATTGCTTATGCTTCGCGCCAACTTAAGATTCACGAACGGAATTACACCACACACGATTTAGAGCGGGGAGCTGTAATTTTTTTTTTTGCGCTCAAGATATGGCGACATTACTTGTATGGCACTAAATGCACCATCTACACCGATCACAGGAATCTCGAGCATATTTTCAAGCAGAAAGAATTGAGCATGCGACAAAGTAGATGGGCCGAGCTACAGAACGATTACGAATGTGCTATAAAGTACCATCCGGGCAAAGCCAATGTGGTGGCCGATGCCCTCAGTCGAAAGGATACTACACCTAGGCGTGTACGAGCGTTGCAACTCACTATTCAGTCTAGTTTTCCTTCACATATACGAGATGCTCAGGTAGAAGCATTGAAACCAGAAAATGTCAAGGCTAAAGCCCTACGCGGCTCAAGGCAACGATTAGAACAAAAGGCTGATGGAGCCTACTATGTAACAGGACGCATCTGGGTCCCACTCTATGGCAACTTACGCGAGCTTGTAATGGATGAAGCTCATAAGTCTCGCTACTCAGTGTATCCTGGTTCGGATAAGATGTACCACGACCTCAGAACTACATATTGGTGGCCTAGCATGAAAGCTCACATAGCCACTTACGTTAGCATGTGTTTGACTTGTGCGAGAGTCAAAGCGGAATATCAGAAACCATCAGGCCCACTCCAACAACCTGAGATACCACAATGGAAATGGGAAAAAATTTCCATGGATTTTGTTACTGGCCTACCTAGATCTCAATGTGGGAATGATACTATTTGGGTGATCGTGGATCGACTCACAAAGTCTGCTCACTTCTTGGCTATCAAGGAAACGGATAAGTTCTCCACTCTAGCAGACGTATACCTTAAGAAAGTTGTCTCGAGGCACGGGGTGCCCACCTCTATTATCTATGATCGTGATGCACGTTTGACTTCAGAACTGTGGCAGGCAATGCACAAATCTTTTGGCTTTCGTTTAGACATGAGCACAGCCTATCACCCTCAGACAGATGGGCAGTCTGAGGGTACTATTCAAACTCTAGAAGACATGCTTCGGCGTGCGTAATTGACTTTAGCAATGGCTGGGAAAAACATCTGCCACTTGTGGAATTTTCATACAATAACAGCTACCACACAAGCATTAAAGCTGCTCCATTTGAGGCATTGTACGGGCGTAAATGCCGATCACCTCTTTGTTGGGGAGAGGTGGGTGACAGTCAGATCACAGGTCTAGAAATGATAGTTGATACTACTGAAAAGATTGCTCAAATACGACAACGCATGGCGGCAGCTCGTGACCGTCAGAAAGCATACGCAGATAAAGACAGGAAACTACTCGAGTTCCAGGTTGGGGATCGAGTGCTACTCAAAGTTTCACCCTGGAAGGGTGTTGTTCGTTGTGGCAAACGAGGCAAGCTCAAATCCGCGCTACGTCGGACCGTTCGAAGTAATAGAGAAAATAGGCAAAGTGGCCTACAGACTAAACTTACCAGCTGAACTCAGTGCGGTTCACAACGTTTTCCACGTGTCGAATCTGAAGAAGTGACTGTCAGATGAGACCCTCGTAGTTCCTTTGAAGGAGCTCACTATCGACGAACGATTGCATTTCGTCAAGGAACCAGTTGAAATCACAGACCAGGATGTTAAGGTCCTCAAGAACACTAGAATACCTCTTGTTCGAGTTCGTTGGAACTCCCGTCGTGGCCCAGAGTATACCTGGGAACGAGAAGATCAAATGAAACTCAAGTATCCCCAGTTGTTCGAAAACAATGCAACTACTACTGAGGCTGAAGCTACTACTGCATAATTTCGGGACGAAAATCCAAATCAACGGGGGGATGATGTGACACCCCAGGAAAACCAGTGAATGATACAACTTACCTAGCTTCCTCAGTAACCGCATGCTAAATTTCGCGACGAAATTTCTTTCAAGTTGGGGATAATGTGACAACTCGAGTTTCCGACTTTCACTTTCGCATTAAATGCACGTTGACTTTGACTGTTTAGTTGTGTGACTTGTAACTTTACACGCTATGTTATAATGAAAGGACCCAACGAAACAAAAGTTGATTCGCCAAGAACATTCCGACGAAACAGGATCCGTTTCGTCAACCTAATCTCGACGAAACAGGCTGTTTCGCCGGCCCATTATTTTGCGAAGCCCAGTAAGGGGCCCAATTTTGATACGCAAATATATACTAACCTAGGGTTACGTAAAACACATCAGTTATCAAATTTCAAACCCTAGAGTTCTTTGTGTGCGACGACAGCTTTTCTTTTACTCGAAGCCAGATCTCTTGTTAATCATTCGGAGTTCGGTTAGTGACTTTCATATTTGGTTGTTTCAGATCTGAATATATGATTGTATGCGAAACATGATTTGATTGTTTGATATATGTGATGAATCGATATGAATTATTAGAATTGTATGTATTATCATGTTAATAATGTTGCAACCCACTACATTTTTGGTCCAATAATAGCATGGGGACACCTACAATTGTCACACCCCCAAAATCCACCTGCGGAGTACTACCGCTTGGAGGCGTGACTGACCAGGATCCAGCCACCAATCATATTGAACAAGCATATAAGTAGTTATAAAATCCAACAAATACAATTGGTGTTCAAACAAAACATAGTTAAGTTGCAAGCGGAAGCATAAGTCTTAAAGCCAAAACATAAGTTTAATAGTTTCAAAGTTTAACATGGCACACAGCCGTCCATGTCCCACAACGATCCTCATCCATGCAAGCTCCAGCTAAGAACCTAAGGACCTGCAAAGCATGCAGTAACGAGTCAACAACAAGTTGAGTGAGTTCACGGTTGGGTGTTCGTTTTAGGTTGTTTCGAAAATAGTTTCCTTTATCTGGCATCCTGCCGTGGGGGTTACCCCATAGTTAGAAACGTGACTTGTTTATTCCCGGTTACTCTGGCAATCCAGCCGTGGGGGCTACCCCGTGTTAGTTATCTGGCATTTCGGCCGTGGGGGCTACCCCATGTATACACTAGACTCGTTACCATATCGACTGCTGACTGTAGTCATGTTTATGTGCCCTGAAACTGTCAATGTCTATCATCATTGACGTGCCCCAGATCCATTAGTTCACGCCCGTCCTCTGCGGCACGGTGTGAGGTTTGTCAGACCTAAATAGCGCTATCTAACTAATGACTCGCTCGCCATTGGCCTGGATATTAAGTCGATATAAAAATGAGGGACTTCGTGATAGAGTTTTGGTCTAGTACGAGTTATCTGTCCATAAGGACGAGGAATTACATTCCTGAACCATTGCTGTCCTACCCAAGGAGGACGAGGAACCCATGTTCCTTAACCCCAATTCCCGACCCCTGGGAATCCCATGCTTTGTAGAGGGTGTGAACTCACCTTGGTTTGCTCGGTAGAAACACAGAAAAGTCAAACAAGCAATGTTGTGGTTACTCGCGTCCTATCATAGTTGTATCATACAAGTCAGGTTCGTAACCAAGTAGCACACGGATGTTTCTAGCATATTGCATTCAAGTATCATCTATGGCAGCCCAAACAATTATTCATGTACATCAGCACGTATAAGGTCCATGTAGTAGGCCCAAAGGTCCGGCCCAATTACTTAAGTCCGAAATGAGGTGCAAGCCCAAACAGCGTGTATCCGCGTATAGTCTCGAGTCGCAACTAGGCGTTTGCGACTCGCAACCTGAGTCGCAATCATGGTCTCGGTTCGTGCTGTTTTGGTCTCGAGTCGCAACCGGACTCGTAACTGTGGTTTCGAGTCAAACGGTTTATGTGCTGATCTCGTGTGGTTTCGAGTCGCAACCAGGTGTTTGCGACTCGCAACCGATGTCGCAACCGGGAGATTTCGACTCATCATGCACTGGTTTCGAGTCGCAACTGGAGGTTTCGGTTGGACAACTGCTGATTCGGTACAGTGTACTATCCAATGGAAAACCGATTTCATGAATCAGATTGTACCACCCACATAAACATGTTTTCTTGTCTCACAATTTACTAAAATGGATCAAACAAGTATTATTCAAATATTCAAGCCACATTCATATCATATTCAACACATATTCATCTAGTTCATCTTTAGGGTTTTCATCCTAAACAAACATGCTCATTTAACCGATTTATGCTAGCATAATCCACCTAGTTTAATGCACCATCGATCCTCATCATTCACACATCCAACCGAGAACATAGTAGCACCATATTCAAACATTTTTCTACTTATTCATATGTTAAGTTAGCATGAATATTAGCAACCACTCTAATCATGACTTTATCTAGAAATCAAGCATATACATCATAGATGAACAACAACAATCTTAACATCGGTTATTCAAGGAGGATATATATTTATCATGTATGAATCTTAACAAGCAAACATGTTATCAAATCATCATCATCAACCGAAAATCACACATCATTATCAACTCAAAATACAATACATAGCATGAATCACTAACCGGTTAGGTTCCCAAGGTGTGAGGGTATGAGGAAATCGATGAATGAGTTCTCAAAGAAGATCCTAGGCTTGAACCGAAGACTCTTGTTGCCAGTTTTGAATCCGAGAATGAGGAAGGAGGTTTGTGTTTCTAGGGTTCTAGTGAGAGGAAAAATAGGAGTGTGTGTGTAGGAGAGTGTATGTAGATTGCCCAAAGAATGGCAATGTTGGCTAATAACAAGCTTATATACTTGTTCTAAGTTGATGCACCCTAATGGGCTTTTCGGGTAGACTAAGGGGTGTGTGGCCCGATCCGGCCCACTGTTTCACTAGTTCACTCGAGACCACATGGTCCCGAGTCGGGTTCATGGTTTTCGGCTCATTATGCATATATATACACACTATACATACAAGCACAACACATAATAATCACATAGTCACATAAAGGTTCGCTTATCATTAATCACACAAGACAACTAGTCACACGTTCATGTTACATCGGGATACAAGAAAGGTTCTAAATTTCGAGTTGTCACATCATCCCCAAGTTGAAAGAAATTTCGTCCCGAAATTTGGTAGGCACTCACTGAGGAAGCTAGTTAAGTTGTATGGTTTTCCCGGTTTTCCTGGAGTGTCACATCCACTCCCCGTTGATCTGGAATTTCGTCCCGAAATTCCGTAGCTTCGGCCTCAGTAGTGGGTGTACTGTTTGCGAACAGTTGGGGATACTTTTGTTTCATCTGATCTTCGCGCTCCCAGGTGAACTCTGGGCCACGACGTGAGTTCCAACGAACTCGAACGAGAGGTATTCTAGTGCTCTTGAGGACCTTAACATCCCGGTCCGTGATTTCAACTGGTTCCTCGACGAATCGTAACTGCTCGTCGATCGTGAGTTCCTTTAGAGGAACTACGTGAGTCTCATCTGACGGACACTTCTTCAGATTCGACACGTGAAAAACGTTGTGAACTGCACTGAGTTCTGCTGGTAAGTTCAGTCTGTAGGCCACCCTGCCTATTTTCTCAATGACCTCGAAAGGTCCAACATATCGTGGGTTAAGTTTACCGCGTTTACCAAAACGAACCACACCCTTCCAGGGTGAAACTTTGAGTAGTACCCGCTCCCCAACCTGGAGCTCAAGTGGTTTCCTGCCCATGTCGGCGTAAACTTTCTGA
Organism: Helianthus tuberosus; assembly: GCA_030545235.1. NCBI lineage: Eukaryota > Viridiplantae > Streptophyta > Magnoliopsida > Asterales > Asteraceae > Helianthus > Helianthus tuberosus. Next base: position 22,597 of record JARYGA010001992.1, read on the forward strand.
CGTTCGCGAGCGGCCATCATGCGTTTTCGTATCTGAGCGATTTGCTCGGTTGTATCTACCACATATTCTGGACCAGTGATCTGACTATCTCCCACCTCTGCCCAGCAAAGAGGAGACCGGCATTTACGTCCGTACAATGCCTCAAATGGAGCAGCTTTAATGCTGGTGTGGTAGCTGTTATTGTACGAGAATTCCACAAGTGGCAGATGCTTTTCCCAGCGGTTGCCAAAGTCGATTACACATGCACGAAGCATGTCTTCTAGGGTTTGAATAGTGCGCTCGGACTGCCCGTCCGTCTGAGGATGGTACGCTGTGCTCATGTCTAATCGTGAGCCGAAGGATTTGTGCATTGCTTGCCACAGCTCTGAAGTAAAACGTGCATCTCGATCCGAGATAATAGAGGTGGGCACCCCGTGCCTCGAAACGACTTCCTTGAGGTATATTTCTGCAAGAGTGGAGAATTTATCCGTCTCCTTGATAGCCAAGAAGTGTGCAGATTTTGTAAGTCGATCCACGATCACCCAAATAGTATCGTTTCCACGCTGGGATCTAGGCAGGCCAGTAACAAAATCCATGGAAATCTGCTCCCATTTCCATTGTGGTATCTCTGGTTGTTGGAGTAGGTCTGATGGTTTCTGGTATTCCGACTTGACTCTCGCACAAGTCAAACACTTGCTGACGTAGGTTGCTATGTGGGCCTTCATGCTAGGCCACCAGTACGTAGTTTTGATATCGTGGTACATTTTATCCGAACCAGGATGCACCGAGTAGCGAGACTTGTGTGCTTCGTCCATCACAAGCTCTCGTAGGTTGCCATAGAGTGGGACCCAAATGCGTCCCGTTACGTAGTAAGCACCGTCTTCCTTTTGTTCTAATCGTTGCCTTGATCCACGTAGGGCTTCAGCCCTGACGTTTTCTGGTTTCGGTGCTTCTATCTGAGCAGCTCGTATTTGAGAAGGGAGACTAGAGTGGATCGTGAGTTGTAGAGCTCGTACGCGCTTAGGCGCAGTGTCCTTCCGACTGAGGGCGTCAGCCACAACATTGGCCTTGCCCGGGTGATACCTAATTGAGCACTCGTAGTCATTTAGTAGTTCGACCCATCGTCGTTGCCGCATATTCAGTTCCTTCTGCTTGAAGATATGCTCGAGGATCCTGTGGTCGGTGTAGATGGCGCACTTGGTACCGTACAAGTAATGCCGCCATAACTTAAGTGCAAAAACAACAGCTCCCAGCTCTAAGTCGTGCGTAGTGTAGTTCTTTTCATGAACCTTGAGTTGGCGTGAGGCGTAGGCTATAACTTTATCTCGTTGCATCAATACACAACCAAGACCTTGAATTGATGCGTCGCAGTAGACCACAAAGTCGCCTGTGCCTTCTGGCAAGGAAAGGATAGGTGCGCTACAAAGCTTATCCTTTAGGTGCTGAAATGCCAACTCCTGTGCGTTTCCCCAGCGATAAACAACGCCCTTCTGCGTCAGTGAAGTGAGAGGCTGTG